>CM027120.1:21044294-21294221 GCA_015476505.1 Urochloa ruziziensis
TGAAAATAAAAGGCTCGTGGTCATATCAAAATGGCTTCCGCCGGAGGTAGTGGTACCAGTGATGGTGATCGTCGTTCGTCTCACGGGAAGGGTAAAACTCCAGTAGTACCTAAAGAGAAATCGAAAAAACCAGAACCTTGGGTGAAACCACAACTTTCTTTCTTACAAAAGAAACACGAACAATGTGTTGCAAGGGGTGAGGAACCTGGTTTCGATCTTGAAGATCTGTTGCGACGCTACGCTCCATCACCACCAAACCAAGTTCCACCATCTGACGCACCAGGAAAAAATATATCAGAGCATCCTAAGGATGGTTGAAGATCTAGGCCGTGTTGCATGTTGAAAGTGGAGAAATTTATGTTGTTTTGAATAAATTATGTTTGTAATGTTTTATTTTTGAACCTTGATCGTGTTGCATGTTTGAAGTGGAGAAATTTATGTTACTTTGAATAAATTATGTTTGTAATGTTCTATTTTTGAACCTTGATCGTGTTGCATGTTTGAAGTGGAGAAATTTATGTTGCTTTGAATAAATTATGTTTGTAATGTTTGATTTTTGAACCTTGATCGTGTTGCATGTTTGAAGTGAAGAAATTTATGTTGCTTTGAATAAATTATGTTTGTAATGTTTTATTTTTGAACCTTGATCGTGTTGCATGTTGGAGTTTTGGAAATATATGTTTATGTTCAATAAATTGTGCAGATGGACCGGCAATGGATGTACGGCGGCCGAGCCACATCAGCGTGGATTAACGGCCTAGAATCTTTTCTCAATGCAGCAGAGGCCAACAGATCACCAAAGGGTTTAATGTTCTATCCGTGCACTGTTTGCTAAAATATGAAGGAATACAAGAAAAGGGATACTCTATGGTCCCCTATTTATGATAGAGGTTTCATGAGAAGCTACAACATTTGGACCAAACACGGTGAACATGGAGTTATGATGGAAGATAATGAAGAATATGATGATAACAATGACATTCCAGACTGGGCATTTCTTCATGAAGTTGGTGGCTTTCAAGATGAACCAATGGACGAGCGTGAAGCAAATGTTGCAGAAGAGGAGCCACCAGACGAGTTAGGTCAGGTGTTGCTTGATGCACATAAAGACAGTGAAACTGCGAAGGAGCAGAAGAAGTTTGAGAACATGTTGGAGGATCACCGAAAGCTATTGTACCCTGGTTGCAAACCTCAGCAGAAGAAGTTGGGTACAGCGCTGGAGATGCTGAAATGGAAAGCAACTAATGGTGTCACCGATAAGGGATTCAATGAGCTATTAACCATTGTAAAGAACATACTTCCTGGGGGTAACGAGCTCCCGTCGACAACATACGAAGCTAAAAAGATTGTTTGCCCACTTGGATTGGAGATACAAAAGATCCACACATGTCCTAATGATTGTATCCTGTATTGCGGCAAGGAATACGAGAACTTGCAATCTTGTCCAGTTTGTGAAGCAATGCGGCATAAGATCAGGCGAGACGATCCAGGTGATGTTGACGGGCAGCCAGTCAAGAAGGGAGTTCCTGCAAAGTTGTTGTGGTACTTCCCTATAATATCACATCTGAAATGCTTGTTCAAGAACAAAGATAATGCTAAGTTGATGCGGTGGCACAAAGAAGATCGTAAGAAAGACGGTATGATGAGACACCCCGCAGATGGGGCCCAGTGGAGAAACCTTGACCGAGAGTACCCTGAATTTGATAAAGACCCAAAGAACATAAGATTTGGTCTTAGTATTGATGGGATGAATCTGTTCGGTGAGTTTGGCTGCAGTCATAGTACATGGCCAGTGCTGCTATGTATCTACAACCTTCCTCCTTGGTTGTGCATGAAGCGGAAGTTCATCATGATGTCATTGCTTATAGAAGGGTCAAAAGAACCTAGCAATGACATTGATGTGTTCCTGCAACCCTTGATTGATGATCTCTTACTGCTATGGAAGGAAGAAGGCATACAAGTTTGGGATGAGTATAAACAGGAATCTTTCGACCTCCGAGCTTTGCTTTTCGTAACCATCAATGATTGGCTTGCACTTGCAAAACTGTCGGGACAATCGAACATGAGATACTGCGCCTGCACCCACTGTCTAGAAGAAACAGATAGCGTTTATTTGAAACATTCTAACAAATGCATATACATGGGCCATCGCCGATTCCTTCCTGCCGATCATCCCCTAAGAAAAGAAGGGAAACATTTTCAAGGACAGTCTGAAACTCGTCCTAAGCCTTTGTTTCGTAATGGAAAGCATGTGGTTTCGGTGATCAAGGATGTGAAGATGGTATTTGGAAAGGGTCACGGTAGCCAACCTGTTCCTAATGATGACCATGGACATGCTCCAATGTGGAAGAAAAAGTCTATATTGTGGAACCTACCTTATTGGCAAGTCTTACAGGTTCGCAACGCAATTGATGTGATGCATCTGTCGAAGAATCTTTGCGTGAACATACTAGGCTTCCTAGGAGTGCATGGTAAGAAGTCTAAAGACACAAAGGCAGCAAGACGCGACATGCATGAGCTGACACAACAACAAGGCTTGGAACCCGAAAAGAGAGACAAAGGACGTCACTATTTGAATCCTGCCAGCTACAATCTCAGCAAAGAGGAGAACGAAAGTATGTTTGCTTGCTTGAACAGTATCAAGGTCCCGACAGGATACTCCTCGAATATACAAGGCATAATAAACGTGAAGGAGAAGAAAATCCTAAACTTGAAGTCCCATGACTGCCACGTCCTGATGACACAATTACTTCATGTTGTACTGAGGGGTGTTCTACCGGAGAATGTAAGGTTGGCAGTTGTAAAGCTTTGTGCGTTCATGAATGAAATTTCACAGAAGGCCATAAATCCAAAGAATCTGATAAAGCTACAGAAAGACATTGTCGATTGCCTTGTAAGCTTCGAGATGATCTTCCCACCTTCCTTCTTCAACATAATGACACACCTGCTGGTTCATATTGTGAATGAAATTACTATCTTGGGTCCTGTTTTTCTACACAATATGTTTCCTTTTGAGAGGTTCATGGGAGCCTTGAAGAAGTACTTTCGCAACCGTTCACGGCTAGAAGGATGCATTGCCAAGGGCTACGTAACAGAGGAGGTCATTGACTTTTGCGTTGACTTTATTCCTGACCTCAATCCGATTGGGCTCCCGGTTTCACACCATGACGGGCGAGTAAAGGGAAAAGGCACACGGGAAAAGAAATCTGTTATGGACATCCCGTATAGTGAAATCAGCAAAGCAAACTTCAGTGGCTCCGTATATTGACGAGCACATGAATATTTTACGGTCCTGCAAATCCGGAGAAAAATCTTGGTTGGATTACACGGCAACATATAAAAACTTTTGAAGACTGGTTCAGGAGAAAATTATTGGGGAACGACACAGTTGATCAAGAAGTTCAGTGGCTGGTAGAGGACCATCGAACACAGTCCATCGATACCAAGGGTATGAAATCAATGGGTATACATTTTACACTACAGCTCAAGACAAAAAAGTACCAACCAAAATAGTGATGTCCGTATGTGTGTAGGAAACAGTATTGAGAAAAATGACAACTACTATGGTGTCATAGAGGAGATATGGGAGCTTGAATATGGACCCATAGTCGTGCCTGTGTTTCGTTGCCAATGGGTGGCTGGAGGAGCCGTAATCAAGGATCGGTATGGGATGACCACAGTGGACCTTCTGAAAACTGGATATAAAGATGATCCATTCGTTCTAGCCAAAGATGTGAAACAAGTGTTCTATGTGAAGGACATGTCAAGCAAACCGAAGAAAAAACCATTGATAAGTCACAAAACAAGCCTGAAAATAAGTCAGAAGATGAGCCGAAACGGCACATAGTTCTTCCAGGTAAAAGAAAAGTTGTTGGAGTTGAGGATATTTCAGACAAGTCAGAAGATTATGACTAGATCGATGATGGTCCTCCATTTTCAGTTGATATTGACCCCAGCATCCTCTTATCTAAAGAGGACACGCCTTACTTACGTCGCGATCACGTCCAAGGAACTTTCGTCAAAAGAAAGATTATCCACAATGTAATAGATAATGATGAGTAGTTTTAAGTTATGTAATAATGTAAGAACTGTGCCATATTTGTCTCAATTCTTGATACTGTTCGTGCAATTGGGACACAATATCATCAAAATACAATATTATATTTTTGCATGGTAGAAATATTTTTTACTTCCATTAATTTTGAATTACTAGGATCGTTGATACAGTAAATTAGAAACAACTAACAAAGTTTTCTTTAAATTGATGAAATAATTGTATAGAATATTACTGATAATAGTGTTGTGTATTTTTGCATGGTTGAAAATGAGATGTTTTCGATTTATTACGAATAACACAAATATAACCACATATATACCCTATTAGTTAGACATAATTGCTACTAATTGCTAAAGGTACTTATTGTGCTAATTAATATTTTTGTTGTGTGCCTATAATTAATAGTATGCTAATAAATTTAATTCTCTAATTTTTACTTTATTGTGCTAATTATGTAGCATAAAATAAGTATAAACATAATTTTATAAAAAGAAAAATGAAAAATAAGAGAAAATGGGCGAGACAAGTTAGTACCGGTCTGTGGTACCAGCCGGTACTAACCTGCCTCCCCAATTTTCGATTCCCGCGCTACGTGGCAGGTTAGTACCGGCTGGGGAGACTAGCCGGTACTAAGTTGTGCAGATTAGTACCGGCTGGCCTCCCCAGCCGGTACTAACCTGTCCCCGTGCCAAGTTAGTACCGGCTGGGGAGGCCAGCCGGTACTAACCTACCTCCCCATATAAAACTACCTTTCTTCTCCGGCTAACACTTAGCGAAAATCACGTCCATCGTCTCCGCGATCTCCCCGCCGCCGGCACTGCCCCTTCCTCTCCCATGCGCCATCTCCGCCGCCCCGCCCTTCGTCATCGTCCCCGCTGCCGGCGCCCGCGTCCCCCACGCCCCAGCGCCGCTCGTCCCCGACCGCGCCCCCCTCGGCCTACCCCGTCGTCGATCCCCGCCGGCGCCGGCACCGCGCCCCCCACGCACGATGCTCCGACCTTACCGCACCTCCCTGCGCCCGACACCCCGGCCGCACCACACCTCCCCGCGCCCGACGCCCCGGCCGCACCGCACCTCCCCGACCGCCCCGCGCCGCTCGTCGCCGACCGCCCCCCGGCGCGCCCGTCGTCGTCGATCCCCATCGCCGCCGCCGGCGCAGTGCCCTGCGCCCGACGCCCCGGCCGCGCCGCCCCTCCTCATTCCTCGTCCCCGCCCCGGCGCCGCGCGTCCATCCGCGTCGCCGCCGTTCCCCGCGCCGGCGCCGCTCCTCCCCGCGCCAGCGCCGCCGCCCCTGCGCGCCGGCTGCTCGGTACTGTCCAGCGCTGACGTCAGCCATTCACAGTGTTGACGTCAGCGCTTTTTTCATATTTCTTTTCATGAAATTATATAAAAATATTAGAAAATAGTAGAAAATGCTAGAAAATAGTAGGAAATGCTAGAAAATTAGTGGAAGATACTAGATAATGTTTGGACATGTAACGTGCCCAGCACTAACGTCAGCACTTCACAGTGCTGACGTCGGTGCTTTTTTTCATTTTTCTTTTGATGTAATTAATATAAAAATATTAGAAAATAGTAGAAAATCCATAAAATAGTAGGAAATGCTAGAAAAAATAGTAGAAAATGCTAGAAAATTAGTGGAAGATACTAGATAATGTTTGGACATGTAACGTGCCCAGCGCTGACGTCAGCACTTCACAGTGCTGACGTTAGCGCTTGTTTTTTCATTTTTCTTTTGATGTAATTAATATAAAAATATTAGAAAATATTAAAAATGCTAGAAAATAGTAGGAAAAATACTAGACAATGTATGAGACTTAATATTTTTTTATTGTCAGTGAAAATGGATCCTTTCAATAACCACGAAGACTACATGCATGAGATCATTCGTGGTGGCGGTGGCTCGTACGTACCTCCCGTTGAGAATGAAGAAGGACCTGAGGACGATGGCATGCAGTATTTGAACTTGAATTCTGATGTGGAGGGAGATAGTAATCAGGAGGAAGATAGTAATCATGAGCAAGGTAGTGATGAGGAGGAAAATCAAGAAAATGCTGAGGAAGCTGTGGTAAGACAAAATTGATTCTATCTATGTAGATACATTAAATATTATTTTTACATGTATTAATTAGTTGATATATATTTTTGCAGTCAGTAGAATTGATGTAGAAAAAACGGAAACGTGGATCTAAGAGGAAGATGGAAGGTCATACGACCATCACGGCAGTGGCTGATAACGGCGAGCCGACACACCCTCCTGGCGTCAATACAATGTTTGTAAATCAAGTGAGCGCTCTTGTGAGGGAAAACGTGCCCATAAAGTACAGGCTATGGAAGAGAACGAAATCAACTGACAATCAAGAAGATATTGTTCCACTTTCGGAGAAAGCTATGTTATGGAAAGAGATAAAGGATCATTTCTTCTTTCCGGAGGGAAAAGAAGATAAAGTGATGAAATGGGCTTTTCAGAAGATGGCTATTCAATTCCAGACCTTCAAGAAGAAGTTGGTTCGAGAGTTTGTCAAAAAGGATCTTACTCCAGATTTCGAGAAACATTACAAGAAGCAACGACTCTGGTGGAATGAATTCGTGTAGAATAAGACGTCGGCAGATAGTGAGGCACGATCACAACAAGCCAAAAAAATTCAAGCAAAAGGACAAACAGCCATAATCTAGGGCCTGGCGGTTATGCGGTTGCGATTCCGAAATGGGAAAGGATGGAGGCATGTCTAATTGAAAAGGGGATCGTACCGCAGACCTTGTGTTGGCCAAAATGAGCAAGATATTACTTCTATGCCCATGGAGGCACACTAGACCCGGATACTGGGTTGTTTGTGACTAGCGATGCACTACGAGAGGCTACCCAAAGACTCCAAGAGGCAATGAGGCGTGTGGAAGATGGAACTTTCCGGCCAAACAGAGAGAAAGACGAGCTGACTTACGCTCTTGGAAATCCAGAACACACTGGACGGACCTGAGGCATGGGCGTAGTTCCATGGAAACATGGCTTTGCTGAAGATCATGAATCGTACCGAAGCAGATGCAGAAGCAAGGCAGCGGCGGCAGAGAATTTCCGTGCTCTAGAAGAGCGGATAGCTTCTCTTGAGGCAGTAGTAAGCCAAAGCTTGGTACAACCAGCTCCCAACTTGGACATCAGTCCCGCCTCCCAGCGTCGTAGCAGCGTCGGTGACACAGAGCAACCACGTCTGTACCCCGTTGATTCCATCACGGTGAGTACCAAATGTGAGCTTCTGTATCCTATTGGGAAAAAGCTCAAAGTTTGTGCTGAGGGTTTAGCGAAACTACCTGTACAAGGGGAGATATTGCATTGCCGGCCAATTCCTGAAGGATACGCCAAAGTCCAGATTGATCGGTTGAAAGATGGCTGGGATGATGTGGAGCTCCTAATCCCTTTAGGTCCAGAAGAAATAGAGCTATAACATGCCGTAAGCACATGGGTCACTTGGCCAAAACATGATATAAGATTGGTGCAAGGCGCCACAGGTTCCTCTCAGAGCTCTAGACAAAGATCACCAACGCCAGCTGACAGGAATCAAAGCGGTGGTCCACCTTCTCCACCGGCTGCACGGGACCCCAGCATTGATCCGCCGTCACCAGCAGCACACAACGACCCAGCCCTGCCATCACTAGCAGAACACAGCGACCCAGCCCTGCCATCACCAGCAGCGCACAGCGAGCCAACCCCGCCATCACAAGCCGCAGAACAGCGAGAGAGGAAGGCACACACGATACCTTCGGGCCAGCCACCTTCTAAGCGGCAGAGCAAGAAGAAAGAGAAGGTTGTGGACGTGGAAGAGGAAGTTGACCCAGTTCGAGCCTTCTTCGATGCACAGAAGGAGAAGAGGATGGCTTTGAAAAAGAAGCTAGAAATAGATCCAGTTGGGAAAGCACACTTCATGAAAGAGACGACCACGCCAAGGAAGAAACAGAAAGAATTGGATTATGATCGGCAGATCAGAAAGTTCCACGTCAACCCCAAGAACCTAAAAAGAAATGCAAAACCGATTCCCCAGCTCGGAGAACAATCACAACAATCGATCGCTCCGTTGGTAGTGCGGAACGAGGAACGTCCAAATGAATCAACAGATCTGATGACCATGGCTGGGATGATAATTCTAACGGATTTGACAAAGGTTTAGTTGTTAGGGAATGCCGTACTAGAAAAAAAAGGTCGAAAGAAGTTTGTACTAGGTGAGCCTCTCATATGGCCAGAGTTATTACCGTATCTACAAACGAGAATGGTCGCGTTGCACAAGTGGTATATGGTCCATTCTAAAAATGGAACCTTGGCGTTCCCGGCTCGGATAAGAGACGATCATTTTTGCGGGGAAATGGCCAGGTATGGGTCGAGTTTGAGACACTTTATGATTTGTACCATCAAGATGCCCTTCACAAGTGCCTCATGAGTGTATGGTGCATGTAAGTGTTTCTGCTCGTCTTATTATTTTATTTTTAATCGTTCCTTGTTTGTTGACTAGTCCTTGATTTTGTGGTTTTATTTGTCTGTAGGCCAAAAAATTAAAATTGCCCGCCAAAGAAACTTCCATAACATCGGTTTTCTGGACCCCGATGTTATACACGAGGAAACCATCGCATCACGTTCTTGTCAAGTGGTTGACATCATATATAGAGGCCTAGTAAGCAAATCATGTGTCCACTCATTCTGTTGCCATACAATCATCAGTGAGTCTTTCGTCACTTTTTCAATACCATCAGAATAATGCTAATTAATAACTATTATAATCAACATTAATTGGTTGGTTTTGTGAATGTATATGAACAACTTTCATTGGATACTCTTTGCTATTGAGATGGAAACCCACACGGTCTGGATCTATGACTCGTTGAGGCAAGATAGATACATGTACCAAAACCTCATCAACCTGATCAACAAGACGTGGGCTTGCTTCTTCGAAAAACACTTAAAAATAAAAGTCGACCCTCTTCGATTTAGGAGTGACCAAACGGTATGAATAGATTCTTACCTCTTTTGTCATTTTAAATAAACATTTAATTATTCTATGCCATAACTCATTTCCCTATAGTGCATGAGACAGGAAAAATGTAACAACTTGTGTGGTTACTACGTATGCGAGTGGATCGATAACTTTGTAAGTGAAAAGGGACAAATGTCGGCAAAGCATTCGCGGTACGTGAGCACAATCAATTCTGCTAATTAATTTTAATTTATTATTGTTTTATTCTCACGTTTATATCTGGAAATGTTTAGAGTAATTTATTATTGTTTCATTCTAATGTTTATATGTAATTTTTTAAAATTATTTTTTTAAAAGGTTACAGAAATGGTCCATGAAAGAAGATCTCATCGAAGTCGCTCGGGTCAGGGCAATTCAAGAATCTATGTGCGGATTCCTGCTCGATGAAGTCATCGATAAAAACGAAGAATTCTATGGCGATCCCTACGAAAGCGTCGCAGCAGCTGATATCGAGGCTGGCGTACAAGTGTAATTTGTAATATCTAGAATAAAACATGTATTTTGTTGGATCTTTCAAGTATTAGTAGTAAACTCTATAGATGTATGTATGTATGTATATATATATAATATTAATGCGATATTCTCGTAATATAAATACGTGCAATGCAGTAGTACAGATACGTATAGTCGCATTCGGTATAAATATGCATGCAAATACGCATAAAACCAAAAAGAATAGAAAAGGAAACAAATAAACAAAAAAAAGAGGTATTACCAGCCGGTGCTAAACCGCCCGCCAGGCCCCGTGCGGGGTGTGGCGGGTTAGTACCGGCTGGTGATACCAGCCGGTACTAACAGGCACACGTTAGTACCGGCTAGCTGCGACCGGTACTAACGTGCACCACGTTAGTACCGGCCACAGCGACCAGTACTAACCCGTCCTGTGACCGGTACTAAAGGCCAATTTTCCTGTAGTGAGGAGAAACCTTAGCAGACTAATACTCCATTGAATCCAAAGTACTCTTAATAAGTACAACTTCACAATGAATCCTTGATATTTCTAACTGTTCATCAAGTCATGCATCAGATTCCCATCATTAACATTTAATATGTGATAACTCTAGATATGCATATAGTATATGTGGGTTGTTAAAATTTTGGATTTCGATCTATTGTCATCATCTAATATAGTAATGATAATCGTGTTTCTCCAAAAATATACTCATTCATTGAGCTAATATTGTCGCATACCATGATTGAAAAAAAAATCTACATAACCCCAACATTTTGTAGGATGATTAGTTCACTTCCTAATCTACAAAACCATATATTCTACACCTTAAACTATGTAGTACCATTAAAATAAGGGTTTTTTGGATCATGCCATTACAATTTTCACGTTTTGGAGATATGCCATTACAGTTCCTTCTTTGCTTGAGATGTGCCATTCTGTACGTATTTGATTCTCTTGGGCCCACGCGCAGGCTCCGTTGCTTTTGTATGGACAAAAATGCTCTTTCTTCACCTCCACCTTGCACTCACTGACTCGTGGGCCCCACATGTCACCAGCTTCTTCTTCCCCAATCCTCCTCTTTCCTCTGCCCCTCAGTCGCGGCAGCAGCTTGCTGGCGTAGGTCGGGCGAGCGCCGCCTCGCGCGCCGGCCTCTGTGGTCGCGAGCCGCCGGGGGCGAGCTCCGCCTCGCGCACCGGCCTCCGTGGGCGCGAGCCGCCGGGGGCAACCTTCGCCTCGCACGTCAGCCACCGCGGGCAAGCTTCACCTGGCGCGCCGGCCTCCACGGGCGAGCCAGGAGCTAGGAGCAGGAACGCCGCGCCTGCGGAGCAGGAGGAGCGGCGCGCCGGCGACCGCGGCAGTAGGGTGGGCCGGCGGAGCACGAGCAGGGGGAGCAGGAGCGGCGCGCCGGCGCTTGCGACGCCTGGATCTGGCCGCCGGCCGGCCTAGCAGCAGCCTGGAGCCGCCCTGCCCCATCGCCGCTCGGCCACCCTTCTCCGCGCCCCGGCAGAGCAGGGGGAGAAGCGGCGCGCCGACGACGAGCTCCGCCTCGTGCGCCGGCCTCCACGGGCGAGCCCCGCCTCATGCGGCCGACGGAGACGGGGCAGATCACCAGCAGCCGATGGGGACGGCGGCAGAAGGGGTCGCCAATTGGAGAAGAAAGGGAAGAAGAAGATGACATGGGGTCAACACGTCAGTGGGTGGAGAGAAGAGAGATAGCAGGGGAGGGGTATTTTGGACCATACGAAAATACGGAAGCATCTGGGTGGGTCCAAGGGAATAAAAACGAATCTACAAGCATCAAATACGTAGTGAATGGCACATCTCAAGCAAAGAAGGAATTGTAATGGCATATCTCCGAACAGGTGAATTGTAATGGCATATCTTCAAACTGTAAAAATTATAATGGCATGGATCCAAATAACCCTTAAAATAACCCTCAGGTGGTTTTTCCACCATGGCATGCCATGCTGGCATCGGCCCATTTGTTAGTCAGACAAACCAAATCTCGTTACCCTTTGCTCCTCCCTTGCCTACTTCTTGCAGCCATGTTCATTGTCGCCGCGTGCGCGTCTCCCTTCTCGCGGACGCAATTTCCATCCCCATACCGCCGCACTTGTCTTGCTTTCCGAGGCCTGTGAGAGGCTGCCTTCTCACGCCAAGCCGAGCATGAGCTTGAGTTTATGCGCACCCAAATCAAACATGAAAAAGCTGTTGCATGGAGGCCATAACCATTGCCTTCAACAGCTGCGGTTGGGCATTGGGGCCGGCAGCGACAGAGAAGAGGACATCGATGAGAGGTTGGATCCAACATGATGGAGAAGAGGAAAGGTTGGGCGATGGCGTGGTGGCGACATGCTTGTGTATGTGCTCTGATTGGCTCATGTGTAGTAGTGGAGGAGACCCACGACCATCCTTGGCCACAATGTCATGGGCGGAGGCACTAAAAAGGAGTAGTACGAAGAGGGTGTTTTGCTTGGATTTGATTTTGGAGGTTTAGGTCAAGAATCTGAGAGATTGGGAAGGGGGTAACAGTCCGCCGATGGACTATTTTTTTAGATAATGGAACAAAGGTCCCGGCCTCTACACCATACAGTATGATGTACGCAGCGGTTCATTACAAGACGGAGAGCTCTTAGGCTCACAAATCACTCCATAGAGCGCACAAAAGGGAAAAAAAGGTAACTGTTGCGAACATAACCAGGCGCCTAGGCCTCAATTCTATTGGAGAACTTCCAACCAAAATTAGCAAACACTTGCATGACGACCGTTTCCAATAGACGACACGCATTCTTCAAATTTGTTCTTGCTTCTTCATCTTTAAACAGCAGCGACCATGTGCGCGTCCAATATGTAGCCCTGAAGATTACCTGCATGAAAGTTTTAGGTTTAGAACGATTGAATACCATATCATTTCTATTCAACCATATAGCCCAACATATAGCTGTCAAACCCATACAAACTTGGTCTCTAAGCGCTGACCTAATGCCATTTAGCCAAGAACCAAACATGTTTGAGATGCTAGACGGGGGTTGAATGCCAAATGTGATATGTATTGTGTTCCAAATATATCTGGTGAAATGACATTCTATAAAAAGGTGTTTTATAGTTTCTAATGAGCTACAAGAGCAACAGCTTAAGTTTCCCTTCCACTTCCGTTTAGCCAAGTTATCTTTAGTAAGGGTGACTCCTTTTCTGATGTACCACAAAAGATTTTAATCTTGAGTGGTATCTTGAGTTTCCAAATAGGACATTTTCGAGGTATAATACCATTTTTAATGATGGCCATGTACATGGATCGTGTCGAAAATACCCCACTCTTATGCAAATCCCAAATGAAAACATCTCTAGCACTAGTTAGGTTAGTTGTTACAACTTTTGCTACTAGGTTGTACCAAGCTTCTAAATTGTGTCCAATTAGAGCTCTTCGGAAGGATACATTCAGCGGGGAGGTGCTTAACACCTCGGCGACCGTCGCTGATTTTTTCCTCACTATACGAAAGAGGTTCGGATATACTAGTTTCAGGGGCTGATTTCCCACCCATGTGTCCTCCCAGAAACTGACCTCCGTTCCACTATGGATATTATAGTGTCCGCATTGTAAGAATTTGTCTTTTATTTTCATAAGTCCCGACCAAAAATGAGAGTCACCCGGCTGTTTTTGGACTTGAGTTAAGGTTTTATTTGACAAGTATTTTCTCCGTAGGAGGGTTTGCCAAATTCCTTCCTCATTAATTAGTTTGAAGAGCCACTTGCTTAAGAGGCAATCATTTTGAATTTTCAGATTTTGGATACCTAGACCTCCATAATCCTTTGGTGTACACAAGATGCTCCATTTAGTGAGCCTATACTTTTTCTTGTGTTCATCACATTGCCAATAAAACCTCGAGCGATAGTAGTCCAATTTTTTAAGAACCCCTTTAGGAACCTCGAAAAATGAGAGCATATACATAGCTAGGCTTGTGAGGACCGAGTTTATTAAAACTAGTCTTCCTCCTACCGAAAGTAATTTACCCTTCCAACTACTAAGTTTTTTCTGAAATTTATCCTCAATTATCACCCAATCACTATTTGATAATTTCCTATGGTGCATAGGAATTCCTAGGTATTTGAATGGAGTGGACCCCGTGTTGCAACCAAAGATGCGTGCATAGTCTTGGTCACACTCCTTTGCCTTCCCATAGCAATACAATTCACTCTTATGGAAATTTATTTTAAGTCCAGATAACTGCTCAAAAGTACTTAACACTAGTTTAAGATTTTTGGCCTCATCAAGATTGTGTTCCATGAAGAGTATGGTGTCATCGGCATATTGGAGTATCGAGAGGCCTCCATCTACCAAGTGTGGTACGATGCCATTGAAGTCTCCATTGTTCTTCGCTCTCTCGATGAGAAGTGCCAGCATATCGGCAACTAAGTTAAAAAGGAGTGGAGACAGAGGATCCCCTTGTCTAAGCCCTTTCTTAGTTTGGAAGTAGTGTCCAATATCGTCATTGACTTTTATGGCCACACTTCCACCTTTGACAATTTGGTCAATCCAATTGCACCATATAGGTGAAAAGCCTTTCATCCGCAACGTTTGTTGGAGAAAATGCCAATTAACCTTGTCATATGCCTTCTCAAAGTCAAGCTTTAGTATGACACCATCTAGTTTCTTCCTATGCATCTCGTGTATGGTTTCGTGTAAGATTACTACTCCCTCCATAATGTTTCTGCCGGACATGAAGGCCGTTTGAGAAGGTCTAATGACGTTTTGAGCCACTAGAGCTACCCGATTCGTCATTACCTTGGTAAATATTTTGAAGCTTACATTTAGTAAGCATATGGGTCTGAATTGTTGTATTTGTTTGGCCTCTTTCTGTTTAGGGAGTAGAGTGATGATGCCAAAATTGAGACTGAATAAAGGGAGGTGTCCCTTATGGAATTCATCAAAAAGCGGCAGTAAGTCACCTTTGATGATTCCCCAAAAAGCTTGGTAGAATTCAGCCGGAAAGCCGTCGGGTCCCGGAGCTTTATTATGTTCCATTTGGAAAACTGCCTTCTTGATCTCATCCTCATTAAAGGGCGAAGTAAGAATTTCATTTTCCAACCCGGTTACTTGAGGTATATCATCTCTAAGTGACTCAACCATCTTGAAATTATTTTTTTCTGGTGCTCCGAAGAGGCCCTTATAGTACTTTGTGATGAAACGTTTGAGATTGTCATCGCCCTCTATTATACCCTCTTCCTGTTCTAGCTGAAAAATCCTTGTTCTCCTATGCTTCCCATTTGCGACTAGTTGGAAGTATTTGGTATTACAATCGCCTTGCAACAACTTAGTTGTTTTGGCCCGTTGGTACCATTTTATTTCTTCCTCCCTTAGCAATTGAGCCAAGCGTTGTTTGAGACATTGTTTTACGTCAAGTTCTTGGGGGCTAAGCATTTGCGTTTCAGCCTTTTTGTCAAGTTCATCGGCTTTCTTAATAATCTCTTCCTTTTCCTTTTTGTAAGTGCCACTAGTATTTTTTGCCCATCCCCTTAGGAATTGGCGTAGTCGCTGAATTTTGAATTGCCATTTTTGTAGAGGTGTTCGTCCTCGTGTCTCCTCGTTCCACACTTGTGCAACCATCTCTGTGAAGCCGTCTCTTAGCAGCCATCCGAGTTCAAATTTGAATAGTGGTTGCTTATTAGAGTGGGTTCCACTCCCTGTACTCAAAAGTAACGGGGTATGGTCGGAGATTTCTCTATTTAGTGCTTGGACCGTAGCCAATGGATATTTTGTCTCCCATTCAGTAGTAACCAAAATTCGATCGAGGGTTTCATAGGTGGGTACGGTTCTAGAATTTGCCCATGTAAATTTTCGGTTGGATAGCTCCAATTCCCTTAAATCTAAGCTATCTATGACAGCATTAAAAGGAATGGCCATCTATCGCGGTATCGATCATTATTCTTTTCTTGTGGCCTCTAATGATATTGAAATCACCTCCAACAAGAAGGGGCAAATTTTCTTTAGCACAGGTCTGCACTAATTCAGCCAAGAATGATTCCTTAAATTCATCTTGGGCAGCTCCATAAACTGCCACTAGAACCCGTCGAAAGTCATCCTCCTTGTTACGAAGATGGAACTTCACGTAAAAGTCACCTTCGTCAATGCTTCCAATATCCAAGACTTCCAAATTAATTCCTAGAAGTATGCCACCAGATCGACCATGAGGTTCAGACCAATGCCATAGGAAGTCTCGTCCGGCACAAATATTATTTAAGGTGCTTTGCTGAAAATCTTTTTTCCCGGTTTCTAGTAGAGCAACGAAGTCTAGCTTCTCTTCTCTACTTGTCTCTGAAAGGAACCTAAATTTAGCCAAGTCATTGAGACCTCTGCTATTCCAAAAGACTCCTTTCATTTTGCACCATTTTTGTGTTTTTTAACTATCCTAATCTTAGCATTGCTTTTCTTTCTAAAGGAGCATTTAGACTTGTTTCTCTTGAAGACAGTTTTGAAATCACAACTTAGGTGATCGCTGTCATCATCCATAATCTCCTCCATAGAGTCACCACATAAGTGACCCAAAGTAAGATTTTCTAAGTCATGGTCCTCGTCCTCAATACTCACATCAGTTCAACATGATCACTAAGTGAAAATAAATCATTAGACCTGTCCAACGCTTTAGGTTCTGGCTGCAGCTCTATTTGCTTTAAGATCGTAACCGAATCATTTATTTGCTTGGAGCTAGTGCCTAGAGAAACACCTAAGTTGCTGACTTTTGTAGAAACAACATTTTCTAACGAAAGTGGGATGGACAGTGTGTTACCTTCAGTGTCTAGGTTCCTCCAGGCCGCACGCTTCTTGGCCTTCTCCATGGCGTGTTGGTCGACAGCCGCTGCCAACCTTGGGCTGGAACGCGTCGGTTTCGTCATCGCCTCCTGTATCCCTGCAGCAACCGCAATGCTCTCGGCCAACTTCGAGTTACCCTGCAGCCGCTGTTGCTCGTCGATGGAGCACGCAGCCTTGAGGGATGGCGAAGCTGAGCCCGCAGCATGGCCAGGCTGAGTCGCCGAGGCCTGTTCCCCCTCTGCATCACCCACCACAGCCATGTCCTGCCCTGGGTCGAAGTCTTCTTCCTGTACACCAAGAGAGAGGGAGGAAACCTCCATCGGTTTGGAAGCCGGCAAGGCAGCAATGGCACCAACTCCACCCGAGGTCTGACCTGCTCAATTGCTTCCCCCTCTAACACCAAATCCTGTGTCCCATCAAGATCATCCTCATCCATGAAGTATTCCTCCTCCAGCACGCCATCTACTTGCTCATCCTCCTTCTCCGCAAAAGTTACATCCGCACAGTAGTTCAAGCTCTTCTCAACAGCCATGTCAATGATTTCGGCCGCCATCCTTTGAATTTTCGCCTCCATTTCTTCTCTTTGCTCCATAGACATGGGAGGTGCATTCTCTTTTGTTTTGTTGGGATCCCCATCGTTTTTCCCAGCAGCATCCATTCCACCTTGGCCATCAGAGGGCTCATTCCTAGAGCGTTTCCCTTCTCTGTCCAAGTTTGCTTCATCATTGGGTGTATCCTCCTCCATGTTTTGATCTTCATTGTTGTTCCCGAAATTGAAATGCACTTCATCCCCATTGTCATCAAAGCCCACCTGCTCAACTTCGAACTTGAGATCAAAGTAGTGATCCCCAATTACAACATCAAGCTTAGGTGGCAGCAGCTTGGGATCCAAAACAGCCACAAGGATACGGCCGTAGTTGTTTTTGCGAGTAGTTTCCATGTCCACCGTTTGAGTGGATCCCAACAAAGTACCAATAGCCCAAAGGTTCAGAAATTCCCTCAACTTTCTCCGGATACCAGTGACCCGAACCCAAACTTTAGGCAGCAAGTAACCTTCCTCTTCTTCATGCCACTCCTCAAACTGTAGCCGTATCCCCTTTGACACGCCATTTTCACGAACATCCGCACCCCCGAAGGCAATGGCCCGCTGCAGCTCATTCTTAGATGGGAACGGGACTATGAACGAGTCCTTCTCATGAGCTACGGGCTCCCAATTCCATTTGCTTGGGACAACACGTTGTAGCTGCGCTACCATTTGATCAATGGAGAGTGTGCCTCCCACTACCTTTACAAGAGCTGTCTTGGAGTCCCTCTTCCGGGATAGCGGCGCATGAGGTATATGATAGAACCCCAAGCCCGCCACCGCATACCCCACTGCGTGTGCGACCGGACGTGGTTGCTTGAGAAGATGGCATCGGTGGTTGACATGATCATGGCCATCGCATATCACACAATATATCTTGGTGGTGCACTCAGCTGCCAAATGACCTTTTGTGTGCAGCGGCTGCAAGACTTTTCCTTCTTCCCACCCTTGAATGTCTCCTTTTCTTCCACCTCGATCTCCTGATCTCTATCCATCCCTGCATCTCCTGGACCGGCAGCGTGCGCTGGCTCTGCAAGCTCTCCAGTGTCGGCCGCCGCAGCAGCCCTAGGGTCGATTGGCGGTTTGCTAGCTGGCTGATTGGCGTTGGGTCCGAACTGAGCCGGCGTGCCACCACCTCTGCCCGCCGCCGAGACCCTCTGGTAGTGGCCATGGCGACCAGCCCCGCCGCCGCGGCCCGGTCTGCCAGGAAAGCCACCGCGACGCGGCGCGAAGCCCCTGGTGCCGCGCGGCCGGAAGCCGCTCCGAGGCCACCCGCGACCACGGCTTCCTCCGGCATCTCCATATCCTGGGTCAAACCCAAGGCCGCCACCCTGAAAACCTCCAGCGCCGCCACCAGAGAACTGCTCTTCCTCCTCACCATAGCCCATGTTGTAGCCACGGCCGCGACCATCGGCGCCTTGGCGATTCATGGCGTTGCAGTGGCGTGTCTCCTCTCCTTCCGCCGCCTCAACCCGTGCGTCTGTACTACACGGTTGTCGAGTCGCTTTGCAGTGAATGCGCGGCGCGCTCGAAGGGTTTTGCGGAGGTGGCGTAGGCACTGGTCGCTTGAGAGCTTTTGGTCTTCCTGCGCGAGCGAGCAGATCAGACAATCCAACGGTAGATGTAAAATGGATTGATCTGCCACCCAAGAGAAATTGAAACGATGGGCCCGGCCCAGCAGCCTTCTCCTCGACCACCCGACCGTCTCCTCCGAGATCCCGCGCCCACGGTCGGCGAGATTCAAAATTCGAATTTTGGGAGCCCGTCGGACTGTCGCCGTTCGCGTTCGTCGGCGCCGGGGACGAGGCCGATTTTCGCGCCAGGCATCCTCCCGAGCTTTTGCTGCTCCTTCTCATCTTGCTGGTAGAGTATCGGGCTCTGGCCAGCGCATCCGTCAAGGTGAACTTTGGGGATGTTCTGGCCGCCGGGAGCGGCCCTCGCCATGGCTTGGGACCCTTCTTCCTCGGCTGTGTGACGTCCATCCCATGTCCGCGAGCCTCCTCCTTCCTTTCAAGTGTCGAACCTGCAGCATAAGAGAACAGACACCCATTAGGTGTTAGCTCCGCCGCTGGGGGCGGTGTTGCCGGCGTGTTGCTGGCCGTGCAGATAGGCACGGAGATAGGCCGGCCCGGCTGCACTCGAGGCGGGGTACGCTCGATATCCTCTTCGTCTTCATCCTCGTCGGAGCTCAGATCTTCGGCCAGAGCCCAAAACCTCGAGCCGCAGGCACGAGTTCTTTGTCCTTCCAACGAATCCGCCGCGAGCTCGTTGACAACCCAGTGTGCCTCCACGTCGTCGCTAACCACATGCGACGCCGGCGTCGGCGCTAGCGTGAGCCGGCGAGCCGCTGGGCGGCGGAGATGCGACGCCGGCGTCGGCGCTAGCGTGAGCCGGCGAGCCGCTGGGCGGCGGAGCGACATCAGTCGAACGAACGATCCTTAGTGGATCCGACCACGTCACATATTGAATGGATAGAAGAATAGTTGGTTTAGCATCAACGATGTCGACAACTGATCGCCTGTATCGAATGGGTTGTGCGCCAGCCACCCGCCGATGGACTATGCATTAGCTAATTCCAATGGATGGCGCGAATCATGGATCTGGTCATGTGTGGGCTTGGTTTAATTTGTGCACCGACTCGCTAGATTTAGTGTTGTTTGGGCGTTCAATTTTGGCGCCATGATGCTTTATTTGAGAGGAGGAAGGGATGGCCAACGGTAGAGAGGAGGACAGAACTGGGCGGCCATGCAGCCATGCAGGACAACAACAGGGTGTGGCGGAGAAGGATACTAACAGGTGGATCCATGCCAGCATGGCATGCCATGGCGGCAAAACCAGTCTAGGGGTTCATTTGAATGGTACAGAGTAGCCATGTTGGCAAAACCAGTCCAGGGGTTCATTTGAATGGTACAGAGTATCACAAAGTTTGAGGTGCACAATATCAAGTTTTTTTTTATCTTTTTAGGTGCACAATACATCAGGGGTGAAAGCAGACTTATTCCTACTATGATTTCAAACAAAGAAAACAAGTTAGGGAATATTCATTTTGAAGTAGTTGCCATCTCTGTCAAGTGATTTATCTTGGGTCATTGTTCAATTTATGACGCTCTAGCTTGATCTAGTCAATATATTCATAACTTGTTTGATTGAGAGATAGCATTCTGCGGGGGAAAGGACAATGATGCCTTTATTACCATTTTCATATAGTAGGGGTGAAAATGAAAACTCGGTTAGACTGGCCACAGCGGTCATCGGTGCTCAAAAGAAAGATTCTCTGACACAGGATGTCGATGCTGAGAAATGGATGGGAGCACAATGGTTGCTTCGGTGCTGAAGTAAGAAGTGGACCTAAACTTTGTCAAAATTTTCCCTCTTCCGTGCATGCCTGAGAGCAATGAATGCTGTGAAATAATTTTTTAACTCTGTGGGCATCGGTGCATGTAGGTTACTCGGGGCCTGGTTTTTTGATCGGAGCATCGCCTCCACAGCCGTTGATCCGATGCCTGGACCTTCTCTTTCCTACTTTAGGCATTGGTGAAACCAACCGCTGTGGCCAGTCTTATGATGAATTGCACAGTAAATACGGCTATCTTTTTAATATTTTACAGTAATTTTACCTTTGAGGGAAATAGCTAAGAACATATATCACCACTGATGTTCTTTCTTGTGTACAAGACCATGCTCAAATTTACATTTTTTTTAGATAAGAGAATATATATTAATATTTCAGCTGTTGCATCGTTCTGCATAGAGCAGTTCATTATTACAATTTTAACAAAAAAATGACGGAATTAAAAAGACAAAATTTTGTAGGTTCAGACTGAAAACAACTCTCTGAGACAGCACCATTAAAACAAACTAAGAAGCAATCCTCTTTCTAAAACTCTAGCCATGGGTGGCGAAAACTTCCATGGCCGAAAGACTCAAGCATATCCTGCAACCCGTAGTCGCCTAATCTCTTGGACCCATATGTGTCACCCTGTCTTGTAACCCCAGAAACAAATAATAACAACTGGTCGCCTAATCACTCACCCGCAACCCATGTTCATATTCTTCTATAAGTAGACCAACCGTTATGGAACATTTGCCTGTAGTAGTCTGAACATTATCAAAATAATACTAATCACTAATGATCACCTAACTCACGCGCCTCACGTTGAGCAACTCCAACAGAGTTGCCATTTTTCCCTCTCTATTCGGCTCTCTACAAATATTCCTCTCTATACTAAGTGTCTCACTCCAACAGACTCTCCATTTCTCACTCTCCAAATCCCAACGGCTACTTTTAACTCTTCCACTCCACACACTGACGCATGGGACCCACGCGTCAGCTTCATCCTCTCCCTTTCTTCTCTATCCTCTTGCCCCCACTATCTAGCCAGTCCTCTCCTCTCTGCTCCTCCCCCATGCAACGCTCTCCCTCCCTGGCGGCGCCGGCCATATCCTCCTCTTCTTTCTCTCCCCCGCGACGCCGGCCCCGTCCTCCCTTCTCTCCCCCTGGCAGCGCCGGTCCTAGGAGCTCCGGTGCGGCGGCGCAAGGAGCATCTCCTCCCCGCCGACGCTCACCACCTGTGCGATGCCTCCTTGCCGGCCCTGTCATCCCCTTCTCTCTCCCCGGCAGCGTCGGCCCTAGGAGCTCCGACGCGCCGGCGCAAGGAGGAGCTCCTCCCCGCCGACGCTCACCACATGCGCGATGCCTCCTTGCCGGCCCTGTCCTCCCCTTCTCTCTCCCCGGCAGCGTCGGCCCTAGGAGCTCCGACGCGTCGGCGCAAGGAGGAGCTCCTCCCCGCCGACGCTCACCACCTACGCGACGCCTCCCCGCCGGCACTCACCACCCACGCGGCTCCTCTCCGCCGGACACTGGCGCTCCGCGCCGCGTCCTCCCCGCCCGCCGGCGGCGTCTCCACACGCACGTCCTCCCCGACCTCTCGGGCCCACAGCTGGCAAGCCGGGTTGGCAAGCCGAGTTGGCTTGGCAAGTTTGGCAAGCGGGAGGTGATTTTTGACAAGTGAGATGGGATAGCAAGCCAGCTAGAGAGTGTCTTGGAGCATCATTTTTGAGTTTGAGTTGCTAAATTTGGCTTGGGGTGTTGGATGGCAAGTCTCTTGGACTTGCTCTTATGGAACAATAGGTGTCCTATCAATTATCAAATTCCTGGTAGGCCCAACTGCCAGCAAATGATTAACCACGCCTACTACAGCTACTCCAACGCCCATGCTCCCA
The DNA here is from genome assembly GCA_015476505.1 of Urochloa ruziziensis. NCBI lineage: Eukaryota > Viridiplantae > Streptophyta > Magnoliopsida > Poales > Poaceae > Urochloa > Urochloa ruziziensis. The sequence goes on from CM027120.1 coordinate 21,066,438, forward strand.
AACTATCTTCAATAGTCTTTGTAGTATATTGCAACTTGTGTTGCAAGTTGCAGCAGAAAAGAGGTTTGTGCAGTTCATCGAAACTTAAAGCCAAAGGTACACGCGGATATTCCGTTTCAATCAAATCAGATCCATGTGGTGGTCATGTTAATTTTGTCCTTTTTACCAATCTAGAAATTCCTTGGATCTACCTCTATTTAATCTTAATAAAGAAAACTGAAGATTTATTTACATGTCTTTCTTCTGTAAGTACAGTTAGTGGCATGGACCGAAAACAAGAAGTAGGACTAAACTAGAGGACAGCGATCCGAGTTCGTTTGTATTATTACTATCAATTTAATCTAAATAGTATTGAAGCAATGATAGACTATAAATTTAATCAGCAACATTTATAGGAATGAATAAAAGGTACCCTGGAAACATATACTAAAGTGGTTTCAAAATAGATCGAAAAAGCCGGGATCAGAGTTCTTGCCATCTTATATTCTGACATTACTTTTGTACTAGGTTTGCACCTGGGTTGTTGTTCTTTAGATGAACCAAACCTGAGCTAGTTAAACACCATCATCATAACCATCAAAGGCAGTGCATCATGCAGTGCCCCAGAAAAGCAGCCGTACACCAATGAGCTAACATTACCAAAAAATGGGTGTGTTCTCCAAGCACCTGAGTTGGATTCCCAGCTGTGGCACTGCTGCCCGGCCTCTTCTGAGCAAGTTGCATCAAAGATGGATTCAAACACCGTGTACCAATCCCAGGCTCCCAGCTCTATCTCTTCTGCTCCATTCTCCCCTGCCTGCAACTTTACAGCACAGTGCTCCAAATCTGCCGACTGAAAGGGGAGCAAAATGCTATTGCAGAAAGCCGCAGAGGAAGCGTAGTTTAATTAGTCGTTAACCGCCGCTGGCAGACCGCATAATGAGATGAGCTAATGATGCTGTTTGCACTGCTGTATCGAGTACTATTTTCAATAAATTAGTGAAAGGACCATATCAGGCCTGTCAGTTGCTGAACCGATCTGAAAGGGAATGGCAAATCTAGGGCAGCTGCCAGAGCAATAGTGGCCCATGCAAGGCACGAGATCACGACCGTGTCTGGGTTCTAGAGTATTCTAATTGCTAAGCGACATTGTTAACTTCAAAATTAAGGGATTGACAGTGACTGGACGGCACGGAGAAGTCACCGGGTCGGCCAGCAGTGCGTGGATTCGTTTCGGCAGGCCGAGAGCAGGCGTGGAAAGATATATTCTTCGTCTACAATAATTTGGAAGGTTTCAGACAGACATATATAGCTAACTTCTCCAGCTAGGGAAGCATATATTCTACGGCTAATTTGGTATGAAGTTCTCAAGAAATAAAGGGTTTTATCAGTCAGTACAAATGGTAGGGCCCCACTGTAACATAGAGGAATTTTCCTAATAATCATTCATCACTCATCAGTTCAAAGTAAACTTATACTCCGTTGGTATATTATAGGTCCGTCGAAATAATGTTCGTTGAGAATGGTGTGTTGTTGGTAATTAATTAAAAATGTTTGTAAAGAAAAAAAGAAAAAAAAGCTTAAAAATCTGCAAGCCACTAGAGAAAAATGCTAAAGTCTAAAGTTGTCGCTCACTCATAAAATAATTGTTGGAAAAAGTAGAACTCTTGCGGTTTCCGAGGCAGCTTGCTTCTTCGGGTAGGGAAGGATATTTAGTTTCTAATACAGAAATAAGGTGCCAAAAAAAACTCGACCGGAGGGTTTGACGGCTCCACCGTATTTCATTAAGAGGAAGCGATCCACGGCTTCAAGGCCGAGAAAACCCCCCGAACCCTAGCTTCACTGGCTAGCGAGGAAGAATTTTTTAGCCTGCACTGCAATACCGAAAATTCGCCCCCGAAGGGGTTCGAACCCCGGCCGGCAAGGCAGGGCGCTACTAAGAGCACCTACCAGTCGGTCAGGCCTCCGTTCGCAGAAATAAGGTGCCCAACATATGAAACATTTTCTCAAATTGAACATGCGCATAATTCTTGTGAAATTTTCAAAAGGTTCTGTCAAATTTCTATCTCCTATAACAAAAACTCCCAACTTTCGAGTAAGCCACATATTCCCCATTTTTGCCTCCTGGGGTTTTCGTGAATCCTAGGTGAATGGAGCTGGTTAATTCCTTTGAATTGAGTCTCTTAGATGTGCTCATGTAGTTGCGTTACGTGTGTGTTTATGCGATTAAGTGTGTGCGCATTTATTTGAGCACGTGCGTCTGTACCGTATTTCAAAAATAGTTTAAACTCTCCTTCAAGATGCAGCCAAGTGTTAAATTGTCCTTGCGGTCAAAACCAATTACAACTTGCATATTGCCACGCGTGTTGCCGCCGGAGTAACCACACCACCATTATATATTTTTTTAAAAAAAAAGTAACCACACCACCTTTTAGTTGAATCGAGACGTAAGAAAAAAAAATAAAGAAACAAACCATTGGAGTTGGCCAAGGTTTTACAGCTGGGGCGGGTGGGTGACTAGACGCGGGCACCGCATCCACGTCACGGCCACATGCATCCCCCATGGCACACCCCGTTCACACAGGTGGGCCCCACCCGTGCACCTACCGGGTCCCTCACTCCTCTCTCACACCAGCACGCCTCGTATTTATACACCCCTCTTCTCTCTCCCACGACGCGACCCACCGGGCAGACCAAGAGAGAGAGAGAGAGAGAAACGCGGAGCAACCGCGTTAGAGAGAGAGAGAGCAGCAGAAGCAGCCGAGCTCGCCGGCGCGATGATGTGGAGCTCCGATTCCGACCGCGACGAGCCCGTGGCCACCGCGGAGCAACATCCGTCTACGCCGCCGCCACCGCCCCGCCGGCGTCGCCACCAGCGCGCCGCCGCCCGCCGCCGCGCCACCCGCCAAGGCAAGAGCAGCGCCACGGCGGCGGAGGAGCCGCCAGCAGAGTTGGAGGCGGAAGACGTGTGGCGCGGGCTCCAGCAGCAGCAGCAGAGGCTGCAGCGGGAGGCGGCGCTGTCATGGCCGCGGCGGGGGTCGCGGCCGGTAGTGGTGGCCGCCGTCGGCGAGGAGGAGGCGGGCTCCGGGTCCGGCTCCGGGTCCTTCCCCGACGCGGCGGCGCTGGCGAGGGAAGGGAGCGGCGGCGGCGCGGTGGGGAGGGCGCGGAGCCTGACGGACGACGACCTGGAGGAGCTGAAAGGGTGCGTGGATCTGGGATTCGGGTTCAGCTACAACGAGATCCCTGAGCTCTGCGGCACGCTGCCCGCGCTCGAGCTCTGCTACTCCATGAGCCGGCGCTTCCTCGACGAGCACCCGCAGCAGACGGGGAAGCACGAGGAGGCGCCGGCGGCGTCGCCGATGGCTCCGGCATCGCCGGCGCAGCCAGGCGCCACCAACTGGAAGATCTCCAGCCCTGGTAAGCTTCCCAATCCTTCCTACTTAGTTGCTGATTAGTAGTGTTCTTGGTTTCTGTTAATAGCAACTCTGTTCTAGATCGTGGAAATTTAGCTTACACAATTTCTTTGTTACTTAGTTAGCTCATCTAATTCTTCTGAAAAATCAGTTGATAACTTTATCTTGATTGGAAATAGTGACAGAACTGATTGTTGATTCAGTTGCTTTTGGGCGAACATATTGAAATTGAACTCATGTGTTCTTGATCGTGTTACTGCAGGGGATAGCCCGGATGAGGTGAAGGCGAGGCTCAAGTACTGGGCGCAGGCGGTGGCGTGCACCGTCAGGCTATGCAGCTGAACAGTGGCGGCCACCACCATCAATCTTGCAACCAAACTAAGCACTGGGAGATGATAACCAAAGAACTGAAGAAGGGGATGAACTCATGACACTGAACACAGATCATCTGCTGAAACTGAAATTGAATTACAGGGATCGGGCGCGGAATTGACGACCAACAAACACGAGAGCATCATACGCTAGCAAATCAAGTTGTCTGCAAATCATGGAATTGATCGCCACCACCATGATGATATAATTCGTCACAAGCAAGCACACAAGTTGTGAAATTAAAATCTTGCCGACATGGCTGACAAATTTTGCCGAATTAAGCCCGTGGCCGGGGGCTGTGTGTGGATGGGCTAGAGGTCCCCACTCCCCAGCCATTGTCTGATGCTGTACTCACATGAACCCTTGATTCTCGCCATAATTTTTGCCCAATGTAAAACAACACCACTTGTAAAATAGTATATTCATGAACCATGATTGATTCATCCAGAAAAATAATCGCATTATTCCGCATCCACACTGAGCTGTGTGCCGTCTTTGATTTTGTCTCTGTTCTAGTGTTCTTTGACCTGATACCCTCTGCCAGCTAACATGCCTTAATCAATAAGCTAATGGACCTGATCAGCCGGAAGCTGTCAGAAGAAGAACATGTCCATCACTTTGTTCCTAATCATCATAAGCCAGCTGCTCCATGCCAGTGGTTCCTTCTCGCGAAAAGAAGCGTTGTTTAATGAAGTGCGAATGCGCCCAACTTGTCCCGTTGGGGATTCAATCCGAGATCTGCAGCTGTGCCTATGCCTGCCTGACTTGTGGTCTGCATTGTTCAGCAAAAAAGGATATGTGATCAGAATCAGATTCTGATAGACCGCCGCAATGAGATAATTGCCCCTGCAGCCTGCATGTGCACACTTGACTCTCAAGCCTCATTTCCCATGCTTCACAAAAACCAGGTTCTTCTCGAAGAAAACAGTTGGGAATGCCTGGATTCTTGGCCGGTTTAATTTTTTGAGAATCATTGGGCAAATAGTATTGTATGAAAATTGAAAATGTTTGAAAATACTTGCCTTTTGAATTTCTGACACTACACACATGTTCTAGAATTGTTTGTCCAGATTGGGAAACACTATTAGTCATGGCTGCCTGCTCAGGAGGGCAGAGGAGCACGACAATACTGACAAGGTCATGATGTTAGGTTACGACTAATGGGGCCATTCAGCCATCAAAGGTTGAATATACGCCTTTACAGGTGGCGCTACTGATGTCAGTTTGCCGTGTTTGTGTGTTTTCGTGGAACCTTACGGCTATTGTCATGTAGCTCCAAAAGTATGGAAAAGTATCAGGTCTTATTAGGCCCACTGATACCAGAAGCGTAATACGTGGATGGAAGATCATATTGATCGAAAGTGAGATCGTTGACGATCGCGTGTGACTGTGTGAGGTCGATGGGTGATTTCATAAGCTGGGGGCATGGAACCCAGGGGAATAGGACGTTTTGGAATTGGAGGGCTTCAGACAGAGTGTCGTCCTGGCGAGGACGATCTCCTCCCCAAGTATATATGAGTTGATTGGAGCGACGAGCGGGTGCTAGATGAGTTGAAGGAAGGTTATAGAAGTCATATATATAAGCAAAAATTGACGGAAAAGAGACCTTTGAGATAAAACTTTAGCAAATTTTGCTGTCGGAACATCCAGTCCGTCGCCGGAGATCCAGTCGCCGCCGCCACCAAATGTTCTCTCCTTCCAAAGGATAACTGTCGCAAGCCAGTGCTTCTCCCCTTTTAACTCTCTCCCTCTGTTACCACTCCAGCTATTACATACATAAGTGGGCTAAGCCGTACAACTACAGGCCTAAGTATATTTGGTTAGGATTCTTGTTCCGTCTGCTCTTCTCTCTGGGCTTGTTCTTTTCTTGGGCTGTCATTAGCTGGATTACTCACAGTGACAGAAGCATAGTTGAGATAGCTTTGCATCTGATTCAGAAGGAAATGGAAGCTGATGAATTAGTTGCCGCGCGTATGAAATTGTCGATCATTTCTGATGTTACCAGACAAGCACATCTAGGCGATCCTAGTTGGACTGCTCCTGCATGGGATTCTAGCCTGTGGTGGTAGTTAAGTTGGTGGTACTGTCAAATTTGAGAGAGAAATTATTGAATAATCCTGAGGAACTTGCTCGACCTTACTGACCTGAGTAAACAGGGAAGTGAACCGGGGAAGTAGTAAAGTTGGGCAACGAATTTGTTGTGTCGCGCGGAGGATGATGACTGTGTGGATCCGCGCCAAAAATGTTGAAGGCACGGCCCAAACAGCGGCGCTCAGCTATCCCGATTGGGCCGTCAAACTGGTAGAAGATGGACCAGGAGGGATTTTTTTTATTTTTTTATTTTTCATTTTCTAACTTTTAAAAATAAATAGTCATTCGAAAAAATTGCAAGACTAGTCGTATGTCGCCGAATGAGATGGCTATCGCCAAATGAAACGGCGATAAGATAAGAAAACATTAATTTAATTGGCGACAAGGCCTTTGCCTGATGACACAGTGGTAAGCAATAAAAAATGCCATGCACATTTAATCAGTGAGGATCCGTTCAACCGCCGTTTGAATCGCCGTTGAGAGAAAAATCGCCATGTGTATTGGCGGAATGCAGGCCTACCGCCGCTTAGGCTGACTCCAACAATAGCATGCAATTTTGAGAGGCAAGTCGATGTTTGCCTCGCGTGAACAGCGTAAACTACGGAAGGCAAATATCGTCGTCTCCAACAGAGGGAAGGAAAAAGGCAAAGAGCATCGTAACTCCGTGCCTGGGCGCTCGCTCCGCGCACCAGCCGCCGCCTGGGCACGCGCCGTCGGCCGCTCGGCTCGCGTGCCCTTCGCCCGCCGCCCTGCGCGCCGCCGGTTCCTCCATGCGCGCTGTCGGTCGCCAGGGCCGTCCCGGCAGATTTTGAGGCCCTGTACAAAACACTAAATGTGGCCCCTATATCACAATGACAAAATGAAATAATAACAATGTGTTTCTTTTATAAATCCCTTCATAGCTCGTTTCGAGATTGAGTTAGATCCTCTATTCTTCCTTTCTTTTACCCGTTTTTTTAAACCAAAACCATATTTCCTAATATGATTTATAGAAAATATGCATTGCAGAGATGCACATGTACACAAAAATGAAGGAACAAAATTAATGGATACAATTATCTATGCTCATCATTTAAATTACTCAATGGGCAATGGGCAATATAGCTATGACATGAACTGGACAATGATAACTAAGCTAAAACTAATAATCCTCCTTATGGGCAAATCAATGCACTAAGAAACACCTAATATTTCTCTAATGAACTAATGACATGCTTTGAGTTGCTGAGTGCTAATTGCAGATTGTTGTGCACGCCTGCCGTGGTGGCCGCTTAGTTATTGCAAAACTACTGCAAAAATGTTGTGCTGCAACGACGGGAATAGAAACGATGACAATTGCTTTCAGGGGCACAAAACTAGAGTACAATCAAGAAAAATAAAAACTAATTAACTTGGAGGCCCCTTGAAGGTTGGGGCCTTGTTCAACCGCACTGGTCGCACGTGCCCAGGGACGGCACTGGGTCGCTCGCCCACGCCCTTCGTCTGCCGCCCCGCGCACAGCCGGTTCGTCGCCATGCGCGCCGTCGGATGCTCGCCTGCTCACCCTTCTCTAAGCTCGACGGATTTGAGCTTTTTCCCTTCATCCTTTCCGGCCGCCACCAAATCAACGCCACCGACGGTCATCCTCAAGGTCCGCTCACCCTCCGCGCCGCCCCTCGCCTCGCGCTGCCGCCGCGTGTCACTCGTCCAGCGATGCGTCCGAATGCATTCGAGGAGAGAGGCAATCTATTTTTAGCTCCCCTCTCTCCTCCTGATGCAAAATGGCTCACCATATGCATGGTCTGATGGAGCACGGTTCGACGATGCACAGTGCCGTGGAAGAGGCATATATGCATTTGCATTGCGTTTGTTGGAGTCAGTCTTAGTCTTCAGCGAAGCAAGAGCAGCAGCGTATTAATTAGTCAGCAGGTGCTATACGTACGCCTCGTTACCCTAGATATAGATACGTATTTTGTCTTTTAAAAAAAATAGATACTGCCTGTTACAGGTGAATGAAATCAACACTTTCATGGCCAAGGAAGGCACGGATCGTCGGAAGCAGAGCAGCACATTTTAAAATCCTTCCAATAGTATTGACTACGTATACTGTTCATGAAATATTTCTACCTACTATATGGATATAATTCATATTGCTAAGTAATAGCGATGCTAACATATCACCCTTTCACGCAAGTTTATTATTTCCTCAATAATTTTTTTCTCAAAAAACTTTATATAAATTTCTCTGTTATTCATCATTGCATATAACTAGAACTTTCGAAAAAATCCTACACCGATATGGTTTTCAAACAGAGATCATCTTTATTTTCATCTCATCCTAAAACCAATACATGCAAAACCAAAGCACGCTGGAGTCTTTTCACATGTACCCCTAGCCATATTGTATAACAATAAAAATTCATGCAGAGGGGGAACGATCGAGATGTATAGCACCCTGATCTAATTAATGCTTTGGACGATCCATGTGCCAAGAGCTGGCGAGCTGTTCACCTGGAAGCATTCAATCTCGCAGAAAGGCCGGGAGGGGACTTAGGGCAGTCCCAACCCGGTGACAAGAATAGTTTCTATAGAATTTATTAGACTGCCGATTGAATGGCGATAGCCGATTGAATCGGCTATAAGTCGCCTCTACGCGCCACGTGAGACCATTTCATCCTTTCACCGGTTTAAATGGCGATATGTTTTATTTTTTTAGGATACCTATCGCCGGATGAAAGGGCGACAACCATTTCATTCGGCCACATGCGACTAGTTTTGCAAATTTTTCGAACGACTATTTATTCTTAAAAAATTAGAAAATAAAAAATAAAGAAATAAAAAATTCTGGCAAAAGATAACGGATGAAGTCCTCCAAACTCCTCTGAACTATTACCGGAGTTCAATATACCTCCCTCATCTTCAAAACCGGATATTTAACACCCGAAACTATTGAATCCATTCATTTTCCACCCCTCGACGGTTTCATGTGTGGTTTACGCCTATGTCAGACAACATCGTGTCCTTCCCCCACCGGCGACAAAGGGGGCGGAGTCGAGCCTCACTAGTCGAAGGCGAGGTGCCTTCCCCTGGCTAAGCTCGCGGCCCCTCCGCCGGATCCAGGCGGGCGCGGGCGCGGGTCCGGACCGCCGGATCCAGTAGCGGCGGCACTGACTACCTGAGGAGGCGAAGCTCAGGCGTAGGCGACAACGCGAGACTGAGGCGCTAGGAAAACAGGTCATGGGCGGCCGCCAGTGCGCGCGGGACAACGCGAAGCACAACCCGCCTCTTGGGACCCATCGCGGCGGCGGTGCGGCTAGGCGCGGCCCTACGGCGGCAGCGCAAGGCCGTGGCGAGAGCAGCGGGCGGGCGGCGGCTGCGGCCCCACGCAGCGGCGGCCCCACTTATTAGCTTGCTCTGGCGGAGGCAGTGGCCTTAGCCGGTGAGGAAGGAGAAGAGGACTTGTGGAACCTCCGGCGGTGACCTGTTAACGAGCAAGTGGGACCCACCGCCACGTATGCATAAACCGCCCTCAAAACCACCGAGGGGTGGAAATCAAACGGATTCAAGAGTTCTAAGTGTTAAATACCCGGTTCTAGATATGAAGGGGGAAATTTAACTCAAACTATAGTTGAGGAGGGTGGTGGAGATCTAACGGACAAGAATATTTACATAAATTTCAAACATAGAAAGGAAAAAATATTTTGGAAGAAGGATAGGAATTTCGCCACTAATCAGACTAGTTGTTGGGCGGAGAGCCACTAATCAGCACACCTACTTTTTTTTTTTTTCGCGTGCGCGCCCCACTCGGCGGCAGCCTTTTATGCGGAAGGTCGCTCGGGTGGGCACATTGATAATTCATAACAAATATCAATGTCACATCATGAAGATAGATGATGTCCTTGTTTTTTTTTTTCGAAAGATTGATGTCCTTACTTGTGGAAGGTAACGTTAGACCATCTTAAATAGGAAATTGTTTGCTACCCAGTAGCTAATAGGTTTACATTTCCTGCAAATGCAGTTTGAGCTGGAAGAAGCCTAGCATTTCATTAAGACTGATCCTCTTGAGGGGTTTCATATTAGTGTTTCCAAGGCATCGATATCACTCATAATCTCATATTGTTGCTTTGTTTTAATAGACTACTCTAAATATCCATTTTTCTTGATTCATGACAAAGTTGTGTAGGTAATTTCATATAGATGAAACTTCTACCTTTCTATTTTTCTTAATTTGATGATTTATAAAAAAAAATATAGACAAACACGAGCCCTCGGGCTTGACTCATCACAAAGTTGTAGCCTTGTACATTTTCTTACCCTGATTTAACTACAAACAAATACTTGCACCTAACTAGAGTCCTAGACATAGTTTGCGAGCTCTCCCCAAACTTTTTCCCCCTTCAATCTCGAGTTGTTTGCAGGACATTTTCAGAACCATAGGCCCGGGCTAGGAAAAGAAGATCTGTAGCACGTGTTGGCCCATGGAAGGAAAGTTAGCATACGTGTCCTGACGTCATGTTGACATCATTAATTGGTTTTATTAATAACTCATGATATTGTTTTTTTTAACATTAAGGCAGGAGTACTGACTCTCCTCCTCGATCAGCCAAAACACTTGCAGTGTATTGTTCTCAAATACCCTCCTATTTCTTTCTTTCCATATATTCCAGGTGGTGTAAGAACAGCAGCAATGTTCCTTCTTCTGCGTTTGTGGAAATGGTTTGAGTGCGTGCTGCCACCAATCTTCGATGTGACAGACTCATTGTCCGGCACCTGGATCAATCCTCACGGCCGCGTTTAGATGTTTCGCGAAAAAAATTTACAGTACGTCGGGCACACATTTGAAGTATTAAATATAGACTAATTATAAAACTAATTACAGATTATGTCAGTTCATCGCAAGACGAACCTAATGAGTCTAATTAATCCGTCATTAGCACATGTTTATTGTAGCAATTTATTGTCTAATCACGACCTAACTAGGCTCATTAGATTCGTCTCGCGAAGTACACTCCATCCATATAATGGGTTATTTTTTTCGACTACATTTAATATGCCATGCATGTGAGGGAACATACTCGAAAAAAATTTAGCGAAACATCTAAACAGGGCCCACTTATGACCATACGTCCCTTACGAACACACATTGCAGGCACAAGTGAACTGCATTTTCTTGCTCCTGCTCACATAAACAGCAGTCAGGGTTACAGGGCCAGTTCTTGCTTGCAATTTATCTGCAGTGAGGATCTTGCATTGTACGAGCAACCACACAAACAATATTGTTTCAGCAACTACTCAACTAGCTAGTATGTAGTAATAAGCAATTGTTTTTTCGTGATCGATAATTAGTTGAGAATTCTTCCACATTTTCAAAATGTTTTTACATATAGAGAGCCCAGTAAGGCATGTACACCAGTGGCGGACCGAGGGCCCGGCAACACTGGGTGCCCGCCTGGGCTCCTACATACAGAACTTCACTAGACCCAATCCTAATAGCACTTGTATAGAAGTTATGAGGTCTAATTTTTGTTTGATCCTCTAAATTGCCCGGGGACTTAATCACCTTTGGGTTCGCCGCTGACGTACACTATGATTTTATTTCTAACATGATCTCTTAGGAATGTCTTTTGTTCTCTATCTTTTTAAAAAAATCGCTAAATTTGTTAGGCAAAGCAAGGAAGTTCTTGATGAGCCGCTACAACAAAGTTGTTTCGGCACTACTGAGGGAGGCATGGGAGTAGAGAGTAACATGGCTAGGAAATGGCAGATTTCCGTAGCCAACATGTAGAGTAGTGCAAACTGCAAAGCTTGTTTTGTAGGAAGTACTACAGCTGGTCCCAAAGCCAACATTCTAGATGACGCCTCTCCACGGATGACAATAATGGTCCAAAGTCCACTCTGCTGACAATAGCTGCTGGTCGGCCGGCTACATCAGGGACGCTATGCTTGTCAGGTACTAAATGATAGGTTTGCTCACCAGAAAAACAATAACCAAACACACCAATCTTGCTCTATCATTATTGTGGAAAAAGTAACCATACATCTTAGCCTACCATTGCCTACAGAGCTTGGACGTGCTTAGCAAGCCAAATGGAATATAGAAAGGCGAAAGATTCCATCTATATGTGTAACAGTGTAAGGAGCAGTATGCCTATTAAAGCTGAGTATATAGGCCCAAAAGAAAGGTGGCACAGTACTAGCCACAAACGATTTGTGCTGGCAGCACAAATATACCGCCCTGGCGGGTGGTGATGTCGCCCGCGAGCGCTAAGGCACCCAGGTCCAGAACGGCTGGAGCCCGCCAGCACAGATAGCTGTGTGCTGGCGGGCAGATAGGCGGCCCGCCAGCAAAGACTAACTCATTTTCGCTGGCGGGCGACTTAAACAACCGCCAGCAAGGTATACAACTTTGCTGGCGGGTGTTTAAGTCGCCCGCTAGAAAAGTTGGAGTAAGTAATATAAGGCGCCGACACGCTCTGCTAGCTAGCTGCTTCTGCTTGCTTAGTAGCTATAGCTTCTCGCTCAAGCTTAGATCTGCGACGGGTTCTGGGCCGCCGCTCGTGGTTTCGCCGCCGGTCCCCTTTGTGTCGACGTGCTCGCACGGTCCGCTTCCCCGCTCGCCCACTCGCCAAGTATGTCGTCCTGCAGGTCACTGCAAAACTACGAGCCGCTGCCGCTGGTGCATTGCTTAAAGTGCAACGGTCGAGTGCTTTTCCTCCTTAGCAAGCAAGGCACGCCATTCTACAAGTGCGAACACCACGTTAGGGTATGGTTTCAATTTGTTGTCCATGTGCATGCATTGGGATTAGTTTTGGTACTCGATCTACATATATAGTTCTTAATTATTTTGATAAAATTTTCTTTTATTAATTTGCATTGTCTATTACTGAGGCTCCAATAATTAGCTTGGCATGTGGCACACGTCCTGTTTGTGGTAGCACATTACAAAGTTCTGTTTAGCCATTGGATAAGTGGATAACTATTGGCCTATGATCCTCTCTAACTCTAAGAAGCTGGAGGTTTATTTGCTCTTTGAACTTCAAAGTCCAAAGTCTATGGGTGGCCCTGGCACCATCAAAGATCACTGCATTTCTTGCTGTCCAGATTTCCCAGGCTGCAATGATTTCCTACTCCATAATTAAGAGCTAGCCTCAGCGAAATGAGCATAGCAAGTTACATTCGTTGTGGTTGAACCTGTCCACTATAGCTCAGTTCCCCACCTTTCTTAGCATGTATATTTGTACTCGCTTTTTCTAGTACATTTAATTTTTACCAAGATTGAAAGGTATTATTTCTTGATTAGGGCTGTTATTGTTGTAGGGTGAATTGAGGACATGTGACCAGTACTGGTACAACTATGAATTGTATTTGAACCATTTGAAAGCAAACTTTCCTAATGAGTATGCTGCATATATCTTGCGCTCGTCTGGACCTGGCGGTAGTGGTGCAACATTTGCTCATCAATCTAGTAGCGGTGCCATGCAGTCTTGTGCTTTGCAAGCAAATCATGATCTAATTAATCAGCTGTGTGAGTTGAAGACTAAATATTGTCAACTGAAGATGGAATTCTCTGATTTCAAGCTCAAGCATGGAGACATGAATGAACTAGTGAACGTAGTGAAGAATAACGTTGTACAACAATGCAATGACCTGAAGACTGAATTTGATGGCCTGAAGAATGATGTTATAAAGCTGCAGGCTGATCTTAAGCGAAACAAGAAAGACACAGTTTGTGGCAGGGGTGCCACCATTGCAGCTGTTGTGGTTATTGTCATTAGTGTCATAGTTGGAGTGTTCATGCTTGGAGTAAGGAAATGAAGTGTTGCAGTGCAGTATGAGTTAACTTATTATGATGTTTTTGTTATTCCCGTTGTAGTGTGAGCTAAAGTTGGTCAGTTTGTTTAAGCTAGATTGTGTTGTGACATCGAGTTTAGAGGAACCTATATATTGGATCAAACGTTGGGCAGCAGTGTCAAGAGAAGAAGATGTAGTAACTATGAAGTTCATGTGCCGACGTTTGGAGGTGGTCATCATGGAGATTTTCTACAAGTTTGGGTGGAAGTCTATTGATAGAATTCAAGGTTGAAGCTACAGAGTCTGGTCTGGTCCTGTCATGGTTGGAGTCACCCATTTATCTTTTGTCTTGGCTTTGGGAAAAGACTTAGAGTTTTCTTTGAAGTGGTGTAAGCGTAGTTGTGCAGCCTTAGAGCTGTTTGTTTGATTACCTGTGGCTGTAATATAAGCGCTCTCTGTTGGAGCTGCGGAGGCCGGATCCTGATCCTATGTATCTAAAAATTAAGACTAAGTTTGTGATGTTGTTATTTGTCTATTTGAGTCTTGTTATGCTGTTATTTTAGTATGTGATGCCGTTATTTTAATTTGTGATGCTAATTGGCAAGTTTGCCTCTAAACGAAAAAGTAAGAATTATATAAGGAAGCTGAAGAATGAAGATGGTGATGTGGTGGCAGCAGAAATCTTGGTTGGCAGGAGAAAGTTCTTTCAAAAGCTGGAAAGGAAATACTGATAATAGCTGTGGCGGTTGACTAGGTACCCCGCCAGCATAGTGTTGAAATATGTGCTGGCGGGCTTTTAAATGGGCCACCAGCATAGTGTTGAAATTTGTGCTGGTGGGCTTTTAAGTGGGCCGCCAGCATAGTGGTAACAGATATCGCGATGCTCTTCTTCTCGGTGCTTCCGCTTTTGCTCTTAAGTTGCACGCGCCAAGTATCCAAAAAAGGAAAGCAACTAGCTAGCACGCCGCACAAGTTCAGATCCGCCACCCCTAGCTGGCGTTAGGGTACGGTGCCGCCACAGCCTTTTGCTACCTCCGCTGGTGCCACGACGGGTACAGTCGGGGCCTCCGGTCCTGATCTCGCCGCCGGCCCCTTAGGTGTCGACGTTCTCGTCAGCTTCAAGTTCCTCCCCCGTCGTCCAAAAGCAGGTACACTGGTGATTGGTGATGTCGTGCTCAGTCAGCCAGGAGCAGCTGCCGCTGGTTGATTGCGTAAGGTGTCCTGGTAGAGTGATTCGCCTCCCTAGCAGGTCAGGGGAGATTTTCTACAAGTGCAAAAACCATGTTAGGGTATAATCTCAATTTGCTCTCCATGCATTGGGATTATTTGCTAGTAATAATTTGCATGCACAAGTCCACATGCTTATTCAGCTCTAGATCTGGCCTAGATAGTGTTTGGCAGTATTAGTGACGAGTATCTCATGCGAAATATAGATTTTGACATGTTAGTTTATCCTTTTCAAGCTAGGTACACTACAGATTTAGAGCTATAGATTTTGCCCAGCCACGAGTAGCTGCCACTGGTTGGTTGCTTAAGGTGGCGTGCTTTTATTCATTTGGGGGAGTATTCTCTAGGTTTATCATATACGCATCCCGATGTTGATTCTCACGCAATTTGTATCATGTCCATTCTTAAATCGAATTCGTATATAAGTTGAACCTGCAATTTTGACAGTACCATGTCTTATAGATAATTTATTTTTTTCAAAGATTGAAAGGTACCATGTCTTGATTTGGGCTGCTGTCGTTGTAGGGACAATCATCATCATGTGACCAATACTGGTATAACCAAGGTGTGTATATGAACCATTTGAAGACACACTTCCCTCATTTGGTTCCTGCAAATTTGCTGTCGTCTGGTCCCGCTGCAGCAATACCTCGTCAATCTGGTGGTGCTGCCGTTATGACTCGTACTTTAGATTCAAATCTGGAATTACTAAATCAGATTAGTGAGATGAAAAGTATGTTGAGTGAGGTGAAGTGTGCAAATTATGAGTTGAAGATGGAGTTGTGTGATTTGAAACTCCAGCATGGAGTGGTGAAAGGACAAATGATTGAGCTGAAGAATGAAGTTGGAGATCTGCATGCTCTTCTTAGACAAAAGAAAGGGAAAGATGGCGGATCATGCAACAAGGGTGCCATTATTGTAGCTGGAGTGGTTATTCTCATTAGTGTCATAGTTGTGTTCCTGTTTGGAGTAGGCAAATGAAGTGTTGTAGTGTATTTGTGAGATTATGTGGTTGTTGTTATTATTTCCGTTGACTCTGTTATGAGTTTGTGTGATGTATGTTGTTTGAGCTAAATAAAACTTGGTGTTTTTTTTGAAGTCCATCATTGACAATAAAGTGTTGTTATTTGAGTTTCTGATGCTTGTCAAGTTATAATTGGCAATATTATATCTCAGTAAATGTGATGTTACATCTGTGCTGGCGGGCGACCTAAGTAACAGTCAGCAGAGAAACATTTTGCTGGCGTGCCTTTAAGCAGCCCGCCAGCAAAGAGTTTTACTGGCGGAAAGTTAAGTGGCCCGCCAGCATAAATTCCCAATTAAATGAACCACACCAACCCTGGCCGGCCGCACCTTATTTCACCTTTTCGAGCTGACAGAGAGAGGAGGCACTCGGGTAAAAGTCGAAAATCATCAAATACAAATGGGAAGGTTTTGGTTTTGGAATCCTTGCATTAGGTGGCTCTAAAAGGTAAATTTGTGCCATTTCTAGTTTCTTTTCAACTTAATTCCACCAACATCTTGCTTAATTTGTGTTTCTTTGCTAGAGGACATCTAATGGTATGTGCTTTGTAAGAGGCCATTGTCTACATGTAAATCTAGGAAAAGTAGGAGAGATAATGAGTATGTGCTTTGTTTTATCAATAAGAGCTTCCTTGTTCACCTACAACTTGCTTTTTCAAAAAAATAGGAGAGATAATGAGTATGTGCTTTGTTTTATCAATAAGAGCTTCCTTGTTCACCTACACCTTGTTCACCTACAACTAGAAGCTGTGGATCTAACAACTTGCTTTTTCAGAAAAAATGTCATACTACAATTTGCTGTCAAAATGATTTGAATTAGTTATTAATTGAGTTTTGTGTAGTGTTTCTTTATTTTCATAGGGAGCTCATGATGGACAGGGCATGGATGTATGGCACAAGGAGACATTCGGATTATTTCTTGTCGAGAGTAGGGTTGTTTCTTGATGCCGCGAAAAAGCACGCTCACAGTGAGAGGACAAAGCAAATCCGTTGTCCATGCTTTGATTGCAAGAACAATATTGTATGGGAGGACACTAATGTAATCAAGACACATTTGATCAAGCGGGGTTTTATGGACGACTACAAGATTTGGAAACACCATGGTGAGGCTCATTTATCTGCATACTCATGCGGCAACAATATCAATGATGAAGTGTGTGTTGGTGATGAGCATGACAATGAGGATCATGGTGATCAGGGTATGATGCATGACGATGACCATGGTATGATGCATGACGGTGACCATGGGATGATGCATGATGGTGACAACACAGATATCAATGATCGTGACCACTCCGAAGAAGAGGAGCTAATTGATAAAGATATGGAGGAAATGTTGTGCCATCTAGAACCAGAAGTGTTGCTAGGAAGTGCGAAAGGTTTAGAGCACTTTGAGACAATGAAAAAGGCCGCAAAGGACCGTGTGTATGATGGTTGTGGGAAAGAGTGGACACTACTGCGTTTTGTGCTTCATCTTCTCATCCTGAAGGCTAAGTTCGGATGGTCAGATAATAGTTTCAATGATCTGCTTATTTTTCTTGGGCAATTACTTCCGAATCCAAACTTTGTGCCAAAAAATACATATAAGCGAAGAAGCTTATCAATCCACTGAAAATGCATGTGCAAAGAATACATGCATGTCCAAACCACTGCATACTATATCGTGGTAACCATGCGGCATTGACTAAGTGCCCAACTTGTGATACTAGCCGTTACAAATGTAATGCAAATTTTAGTGAGGATGGTGTCGGATCAAAAGTCGGTGACAAGAGGAAGAGGGTAGCAAAGAGAGGTGCAGATTGTCGGGCAGAGGATGATGCTTGTATCGGTATTGAAACAGGTCAACGCAAAATTCCAGACTTGGTGATGTGGTACCTACCGGTGGTCGACCGCCTGAAGCGTTTGTTCTCAAATCCGAACACAGCTAAACTGATGACATGGCACGGCTGACTGTCCCTTAAAGAATGATGGAAAGCCTCGACACCCATCTGATGCTCGCCAATGGAAGACTTTTGATGCCAATCATGAACTCTTTGCACAAGAGAAAAGGAATGTACGTTTCGCGTTGAGCACCTACAGGATGAATCCATTTGGTGAAAAAAGTAGCACGCACAGCACATGGCCAGTGTTGTTGACCATATTCAACCTTCCACCATGGTTATGCCATAAGTGGAAGTATCTTCTGCTATCCATTCTTATATCAGGCCCGAAGCAACCAGTCATTGACATAGATGTTTTTCTTGAGCCGTTACTTGAAGATATGAACACACTATGGAACGAGGGAGTTAGGATGTGGGATGAGTATCGGCAAGAGCACTTCACACTAAGGGCAATTATTTTTGTCACCATCAATGACTATCCCACCCTATTTGCCCTACTTGGACAAAAAAAAGGAAAGACAACATGTGTTGTATGTGTCGATGGCACATCATCTTTGTATCTTACAGGATCTATGAAGACAGTGTACATGCGCCATCGACGCTTCTTAATGATGACAAACAAATATCGAAAGATGAAGGAAAACTTTGATGGCACCATTGAGAAAGTAGTGGCTCCTCAACCGATTACATGTCAAAAAGGGTTTGAAATGTGTCAGAAGGTCAATTTCAAGCCCGGAAAGAAGCCTAGAAAAAAGAAGCCTAGAAAGAAGCCTGCAAATAAACAAGTCACCGACATGCCATTCAAGAAGATGTCTATCTTCTTTAAGTATTTGCCATACTGGAAGGATTTGGCGGTACGTCATGCCATTGATGGTATGCATCTACAGAAGAATGTGTTTGATAGCACCGCCGGTTTGTTGGGGATCACAGGGAAGGTAAAGGATGGATTGAAATCACGTAAGGATTTGGTTGCACTCAGAATCAGAAATGATCCTCACCCTCGTACCACAAGGCAATGGAAAACAATACATTCCCCCGGCTAGCTACAACCTAACACAAGTTGAGAAAACCGATGTGTGCAAGTGCTTGCGCGGGTTGAAAGTGCCAAATGGTTTCTCATCAAACATCAGGTCACTAGTCTCGATCCCTGACCTCACATTTTCTGGGTATAACTCCCATGATTGTCATGTGATGCTCACTGTTTTTCTTGCTATTGCGATTCGGGCAATCAAACCAGTACTCGTGAAGATGGTTATCACGCAGATGTGTTACTTCTTCAACACGATTTCTAAGAAAGTGATCGATTGCGTAGAGCTGGCTAGACTGCAGCTATTTGTGGCCGAAACTCAGGCCCAACTTGAGATGTGCTTCCCTCCATCCTTTTTTATATTATGGAGCATCTCATGATCCACATGGCCAACCAGATAGCTGAACTAGGGCCTATGTACTTCCATCAGATGTGGACATATGAACGGTTCATGTCCACTCTCAATGGATATATGAGAAACAGTGCGTTTCCAGAGGGTTCCATGATGGAGAGCTACCATATAGAAGAGAGTATTGATTGCTGCATAGATTACATTAAAGATGTTGTCTGGAAGGGGAACCATTGGAAAGAAAAGATTCGTCGATAGTGAAAACAAAGAGTTGGAGAAAGCTCATTCCAGTATTCTACAACAACTCACATTAGTGGAGCCCTACATCCAGCAACACTTAAATGAGATTAGTTTAGAAAGTAATAGTCGCTCGCAGGATTGGATCATGAAAGAGCACAAGCGTCGATTCTCATCATGGTTCAGGGACCAAACGCACAATTTTCAAGGAGATTCAACAGATGAAGTAACATTGGCAAGGCTGGTGAAGGACCGAAACGGCGACCAGAGAGGGGGGGAGTGAATGGGAGCCGATAAAAAATCTTTCCAAACAATCCGGCTATTCTCCCAAAACAACTCCGAAACCTCCGAGAACAATCTTGCCAAGATCACGTAGCCACTGTCAAGCTACTGACCCTAGGAACAAGAAACCAGCAGCGGAACTCGAACCAATCGAATCGAACAACAAAACGACCCGAAACTCGGCTCGATCTAACACACCCAGGGGGGGCGGTTAAACCGGCCAGGGGGGGCGGTTAAACCGCCCGGGCCTGGGAGCCTCGGGTAAAAGTCAAAACAAAAGTGGATCTCCCAAACCGCTTGAGCTCTTGAGGCGAGATTTTGGTCAGATGATCTAGACCCCCAGTGGAGTGTTTTCCCAAAAGATCTCGGCCTCTAACTCAATACAACTCCCGGAATCGCAGATCTCGCGAAGAACACAATCACCTCGAGTTCATCCCGAAAATCTCGAATCCAGAGCGATTCTCGGCGTTTGGGGGCAAAGGATCACCAGCAAAAGAGGCACAAGGCACTCATACGTGAATCCCCCAAAGAAATCCGAGAGAAAACGCTCGGGAACAAGAAGAATGAAAATCCCCCAAAAATAGCTCCGAAAATACCCACGAAAATAGAAAAAGAAAAGGGAGCTCGGGAAATCAAATCATGGCACAAAGATGAGCAGCACAAACTCAATCACATAACCATGAATTCACCTATACAAACTAGGAATGATTCGAAGTAGTTCTAGGTGGAGGGGATGAAGGGGAAAACAAGTTCAAAGTAAAACCTAAAGAGATAACTAGAGAGATGACAGCCACCAGCCCTGAAGGGGCATATTAGTAGTCCAAGTGGTGGTGTCCTAAAGACTAAACTACCCCTAAGTGATACATACCCCTCAGGGGCAAATTTGACATTTGATCTTCAGATATTTTCCGGCTCGGGCACCTTCCACTGCAAGCTAGCTTCCCTCCGACGCAAGCCTTGCAGTCACGCCGCGTGTCCTCCGGATCGAAGCTCCTCGACGCCGGTTTTGGGCCAGCCCAGGGGGGGGGGCGGTTAAACCGCCCCTGACAGCCCAGCCAGGCCCAGCTGCCCAAGTCCGCCTCGTCGAGTCCTCGGTCCTTGGTTTTGAGGTCCAAACCAAGGGAAACCGTCCACCGATGATTTTGTGGCCAAATCACCAAACCCCGCGCGCAAACTTCGGTCGTTAGCCGCCACCTTGCGCCGGCTTCTCGTCCGCGTACGAGCTTCGGTTGTGAGCCGCTACCTCGCACCGGAACCACGTCCCCTTGCTCGTTCTTGCCAGCATGTGAACCGCACTTGATCCACCGGCCACCGGGTCCCTCGAACCAAGCCTACTTGTCTCTCCGCTCCTCGGAGGCCGCCATGGCTAAGACCTTTCGCGCCTGTTCTTCACCTGCACCAATGCAACCAAGCCGCATTCTACACCTGCAATACTTAAGTCAAGGGAAACGTCAATCCACACCACGTTGTCAATCACTCATCACACCAGGAAGCGACCATCCACCGGTCCTCGGACACACTGGGTCCTCAATCTCCCCCTTGATGAGTGCATTGACAACACACACATAGTAACCAATTGATATAAAGAAAATATAAAAGAAATCGAAAACAAGGCTCAAGCAAGTGACTAAAAGCAAGAACAGGCCAAATCAAAAGTCACTTAGCAAGAGAAAGCTCCAGAAACGCCGACCCTTCAAGAAGAAGCGAAAGGGCTCAACACCATCGGCAAAAGAGCAAAAGCACAAAGCACAAATCACAAACTTCAAATCCTCCAACTCACTTTTCAGGACTCTCAAAGCACTCCCCCTGCAAAGATGCAACTCCCCCTGAACAAGTGAACTTGTGCGTGCGAAAAAACACTCGAAAATGGCTCAAAACTTCACAACTCATGTGCACTCAGCACAGGGGCGGTTAAACCGCCCAGGGGGGGCGGTTTAACCGCCCCTGGCAGATGACCAAAGTGCAAAATCCCAAATTTGCACAAACCAACTCACAACGATGCCGTTCCAACTTGAGAACCTTCCAAATATGCCCAGCAAGATATTCCAATGATCAAACTCTCAGAAACTTCGCAAATTTCAGAAAACCTCATTTGGGCAAAAACTTCAACCTCTCACACAATTTCGACAAAATCTAGAGCAAAATTTTTCATCTAAGTTCAGCAGCGACTCCCCCTTGCCAAATGCTCCAGAAATTCTCCCCCTTGTTGACAATGCACACATCAAGGCAAAATGTACAAAATGCAACTACAAGCTTCTCAAATATACAATGAGCAATACAAAATGCTACAAGTTAGAGAAGAGGCATACAAGCTAGTTCATCATGTCACACGGGCATTGCCATCAAGAAGGTGAAGACATATATCCAATTGACAAAGCCATGAGCAAATTGTGGATTTTTATCAAAAAGTTCACCGCATGAGCAAAGTCCTAACCATGGATTGTTTAAGCAAAAATAAACTTCATCTCACCAAAATCATGAAAGGACAAGCATTCTTGACAAAAGATCATCATAAACGCCCAAGTTCTACCTCATGTCATGTCAAAGCACGGAGCCATGTGTTCACTTCTCATGGGAGACTTCTCCGGCAAACAACATGCAACCGCTTAGCACCCATGTGTGCAAGTGTGTGTAATGGTGAAAGCATAGAGACATGAGCATAATTTTCTGCATATATATCTTTTTCTCAACTTTCTTCTTTCATGCATAGACATCTCATTTTTCAAGTTAAGCATGGTACATGAAATGTCTTTGCGACAGAAAGAAGCTTATGCTCCTCCACAAGATAAAGCATGGGCTAAACATTTACAATGACAAAGGTCTTTGACCCAATTGAAAAGAATATCACACCTTAACATGATCTTAAGCAAGATATAGCCATTTCGGCTCAAACAAGACATGCAAAGGCATTTACTCATGGGTGTAGGATTTTAGTTCAGTTTGTCATTTTAATTCGAAAAGAAGCTATCTCAACAGAGTATATATCAAGACCATCAAGAGCATAGCCATCCATCCAATCAATCCCTAGCCAGCCTGCCTAAACTCTAAAATGTAGCAAGTTGTACCAATCACTGCATATAGGAGAAGCTCATCCTAAGATATGATACAAAGATGAAATCAAGATACAAAAGCAGGAAAAAATACACATCAAGATACAAAGATGGTACACAAATATACATATGCTACAAGAGAAGCCTCCAAAACTCAGCTCAGAAAACCGCACACACACCAAGTTCCCCTCGCAAGCGGGTGAAGGTAACTTGGTCAAGTGGCTTAGTGAAAATGTCAGCAAGCTGGTTTTGGGTAGAAACGTGGGCAAGCTCAATATCTCCTTTCTCCACATGATCTCTCAGAAAGTGGTACCTCACTTCTATGTGTTTGGTTTTGGAATGAAGCACGGGATTTTTGGCTACGCTTATGGCACTGGTGCTATCACACAGAAGTGGAACATGGGACATGTCTAAGCCAAAGTCTCTCAAGGTGTATGTGATCCAAAGCAACTGAGAACAACAGCTAGCAGCAGCAACATACTCGGCTTCAGTGGTGGATTGGGCTACGCTAGACTGCTTGCGAGAAGACCAAGACACAAGAGACGAACCAAGAAACTGACACTGACCAGAAGTAGACTTGCGATCAACACGACATCCAGCAAAATCAGCATCAGAAAATCCATGAAGTGCAAGAGTGGAATCGGCAGAATACCAAAGACCCAACTCAGGAGTAAACTTGAGATACCTGAAAATCCTCTTGACGGCCTGACGATGTGAAGTCCTCGGTGAAGCCTGAAAACGAGCGCACAGACACACGCTGAACTGTATGTCCGGCCTCGTCGCCGTCAAGTAGAGGAGGGAGCCGATCATGCTCCGGTACTCCTTCTGGTCCACTGGTTCTCCGTCCTCATCCGCATCCAAAGCTGTAGTCGTACTCATCGGCGTAGTCATCGGCTTGGAGTCGCTCATGTCGAATTTCTTGAGAATGTCCTTGGTGTACTTGCTTTGGTGCACAAATGTCCCATCCTTGGTTTGCTTGATCTGCAGCCCGAGAAAGAACTGCAACTCTCCCATCATCGACATCTCAAATTCCCTGCTCATATCGTCTGCAAACTTGGCAACAAGATCATGAGAAGAGCCACCAAAAATGATATCATCCACGTAAATCTGAACGATTAAAAGATCCTTGCCATTTCTCAGCAAGAAGAGCGTCTTATCAACCTTCCCCATCACAAACCCCTTGCTAAGCAAGAACCCTCTCAATCTACCATACCACGCTCTGGGTGCTTGCTTTAGGCCATATAAAGCTCGGTGGAGTTTGTACACTCGGTGTGGATATCTCTCACTCTCAAAACCCGGGGGCTGCCTCACATACACTTCTTCCTCGATCACCCCATTCAAGAAGGCACTCTTCACATCCATTTGGTACAATTTGAACCCTTTAGCAACTGCAAATGCTAGAAGGATCCGAATTGCCTCCAAACGGGCAACAGGAGCAAATGTCTCCTCATAATCTATCCCCTCCTGCTGCGAAAACCCCTGAGCAACCAACCTCGCTTTGTTTCTCACAATCTCACCACTCTCATCCCTCTTGTTCTTAAACACCCACTTGGTTCCTATGGGATGGCAATTTGGAGGTGGTTCTACTAACTTCCACACCTGATTTCTCTCAAAGTTTTCTAGCTCTTCATGCATGGCATTGACCCAATCGGAATCAGATAAAGCGTGTCCAACATTTTTGGGCTCAAAAGACGCGACAAAAGCAGAATGAGCATAATGAGAGATGTTCTGTGACCTCGACCGTGTAGTGCGTTCATCCAAGTTCCCGATGATCTTCGAAGGTGGATGATCCCTTTGTACCAGCCGGGGAGCTTCTCGCCTCGAGATTGCCTCCCCCTCAACATCAGCTTCCACTTGATCTCGATCTGGTACGCGACTCGACGAAGGTGTAGCAGAGGGGCCGTCGTCGAACGTCGTGGTAGTAGTGGAAGTGGAAGGTACACGATCCCCACACGGTGCCTGGATCTCCTCATCGTCTTCATCATCAAGCTGTTCTTCCTCAAAGATGGGCTGTCCCAAGTCATCATCACCTGCACACTCAAAAGCAGAAGAGCTACACGGAATAGTCTCGTCGAAAGTGACTTCGCAAGTCTCCATGATTTGGTTAGTTTCAAGATTGAGCACACGATATGCTCGAGAATGATTAGCATAACCAAGAAAAATTCCATCCATCGAACGAGACTCAAACTTGTCCAGATTTCCTTTCTTCAAGATGAAACACTTGCAACCAAAAACCCGAAAGTGACTCACACGGGGGGAACGACCATGGAAAAGCTCATAGCAAGTCTTCTTCTTGAAAGCACGAAGGAAGATCCGATTTGAAACATAGCAAGCTGTGTTCACCGCTTCTGCCCAATACTTCCTAGGAGTCCTATGCTCATCTAGCATCGTCCTAGCCATCTCACAAAGTGTTCTATTCTTTCTTTCAACAACACCATTCTGACAAGCAACATATGGCGACGAGTATTGATGTTCAAGACCAAGATCACGACAGAAGGCATCAAAACGAGTGTTCTTAAATTCCGTACCATTGTCGCTACGAATAGCTCTCATGGCACCACCATTACTCTCGTTTTTCAACCTCAAAATCAGATCTCGAACAAAATCAAAAGTCTCATCCTTCGACGCCAGAAAGAACACCCACGCATACCGAGAAAAGTCATCAACAACCACAAGAACATACCACTTCCCACCAACTGAGCGAACTCGAGCGGGGCCAACCAAATCCATGTGCAAAAGCTCCCCTGGACGCTCAGTCATAACATCTGTCAAAGGTGGGTGAGAAGCAGCAACCATTTTTCCATGCCTACACGGTGCACAAACCAAATCTTTCTCGAACTTGAGCTTGGGCAATCCTCGGATAAGGTCAAGAGCACTCAAGCGTGTGAGTAAATCAAAGCTCACATGACCCAATCTCCTATGCCACTTCCAAAGCTCAGAAGAAGTACCAGCGATCAAACAACGTGAAGGACCAAAAGATCGAGAAAAATCAGCACGAAAAATCTGTCCCTCAGGAATGATCATACACACAAGGTCACCTCGAGAATCAAGAATTTTCGAATCACCACGTTTAAAGCGAACCTCATAACCCTCATCAAGAAGCTGAGAAACTGAGAGCAAATTGAAACCAAGATTCTTGACAAGAGCAACTCGCTTCAACATGAAAGTGTCGCTCACCTGAATAGCACCCTCTGACAAAACTCTACCTCTACCCTTATCCCCGAAAGTGATGTACTGCCTGGACACCACCGGGGTGAGACTGGAGAACCACTTACCATTACCTGTCATGTGTCTCGAGCAGCCAGAATCCATCAACCAAAAGTTCTCCAAGCCTCCCACCTGCACAATCAGAACCGAGAACGAGAATGAGCAAATGACTCGACACTGGGGTTAGCACAGAACGAGTCAAACCAGTGTCGGGCCATCTGCTCAAAAGAAGGGTTAGCAAAATCAGCTCTACCGCGTGACACCCTCTCGTCTCTCACCATCGGACCTCTAGCACCACGTGGGGGAAAACGTGGCCTAGACTCTCTCCTAGCCTCAAAGCTACGGTCGAACCTCCCTGAACCAAACTGACCGCGAAACGGAGGCCGCCTAGCAAACTCACGAACAACAGGAACACCACGACTAGCAACTGCAGGAACTGTACGCACAAACGCGTCGCCTCTCGGCCAGGGTGAACGAGACACAGGCACACTACGAGAAGAGTAGTACCTGTCCCTGTTCCCCACCTCCTTCTCTCTTCTCACCTCCCTCTTCTTCCTCCAACAAAACTCCTCAAGGTGACCATCCCTTCCACAATGCTCACAATGGAAGCGGACTGGCTTTGGCTTTGGGGTTTCTCTCGGCTGTGCCCTCTCTCTCGGCTGGTAAACCCCACCCCTCACAAAGGTCACTCTCCTCTGAAAGTTCTCTGACTTAGGTGGAAACTTGGGAGGATCTGGAGTGGTGTCAAGCTTGTTCAGCAGGTGGTTTGGTTTGGGTGTAAAGGTGTTCTTGAGAATGGTTTTTGGTGGGTTTGTGGGAATATTTGCGGTGGAGCTCTCTGGATCTCTCTCTCTCTCACCACTACTCTCACCAACCTTCTCAGAACCAAGCCCACAACCATCAGCTCTCTTGAAACTCGCAATCAACATCTTGAGCTGAGGCTCACGACCAGACAACCAACCCAAACACTGTCTCAGCTCATCGTTCTCACCCTCCAATCTATTCACACACTGTTCTAGCTCAACATTCTTTAAAGCAACAACATCACAAGCAGAACAGGAATTCGCAATGGGTGATTTAAGTTGTGCTTCAAGTGAACTAATCATGGTGCGTGATTCAAGCAACTGAGCATGTAAAGCAGGACAAGAAGTACAAGCACCTAGCAAGGATGACCTAGACTTCAACTCAGCAAGCTCAACTCTAGCATTCTCTAGTTCATCCAAGCAGTTCATGTGTTTTTCCTTGAGCACAACAAGATCAGCAATATGCACATCACAGAACGAGCATTCTACCTCATCAGACACAAGAGGAGCATCTTTCAAAACAGCAATCTCAGACTCAAGCGAAGCTGCTCTCTCCCTGGACTCGCAAAGCAAAGACTCAAACTCCATGGCCTTCTTTCCAGTCTCAGAAAGCAAGGTCTCAAGCTCAGCCACTCTATCCTTAGACTCTCCTAGCAAGGACCTAAACTCCCTCTTCTCTTTGTTGGTCTTCCTAAGCACATCATCGCGGTTATCGACCAACTGCTCTAACCTAGCAATCTCCTGACGCAAAGAGGTGGGATCTGTCAATACCTCATCCTCGGAGTCGGAGTCAGAGTCGTCCTTGCCCTTCACGGAGTCGTGCGCCATGGTGCAGTAGTCGACGGCGGCGAAGGAGATGCCGTTGAAGTTGCGGTTCAAGCTCTTCTTCTCCTTGCGGCGGCCGCGGTCTTCATCTTCACTGCTTGAGCTTGACGAGGTGTTGGTGGAGCTTGTGTCGATGTCGCTCGCATCAGCCACCATCGCTCGAGATCTGTTCTTCTTGTGTCCACCGTGCTTGTTCTTGGATCTTCTCTCTTCCTTGTTCTTGTTCTTGGCGCGGTACTCGTCCTTGGGACGGTGCTTGTGGTCGTCTCGCGGGCGGTGCTTGCGGTTGTAGTCGTTCTTGATCTCCTCGGGGCACTCGGCGATGAAGTGGCCCATCTTCCCGCATCTGTAGCACGTACTCCCGGCGCGCCTCGAACCCTTGCGGTTCTGGTACATCCTCTCGAACCTCCTCGTGAGCAACGCGAGATCCTCCTCGCTCAGCACCTCATACTCCTCATCTGGAAGGGACACAAGAGAAGACAAAGCAAAGTGTCTAGGAGTGTTAGCATGTCCATATCCAGAGCCACCGACTAGAGCCAGACTATGGGGATCAGTCGGACTCTTAGCCTTGGCAAGCAACTGCCTGTCAACCTCAGAAGACTTCAACTTCGAGAAAAGCTCATCAACAGAAAGAGTCTCATAGTTTGCCGACTCCATGATCGCCTCAACCTTGGCACCCCACACGGATCTATCAAGTGCTTGCAGGAGCTTGATAGCTCGGTCATGATCCGAGTATGGGAGCACGGTAATGTTGGCTTTCATGTTGTTGACAATAGACGTGAAACGCTGAAACAAAGCATCAACAGACTCTCCAGGCAGATGAGCAAAGTTCTCATACTCTCTCCTGTACATCGAGAAAAGCCTAGCCTTGACATGGCTATCACCACCGTGGGCTACCTTGAGCTTCTGCCAGATCTGGCAAGCTAGGTCCTCGCCCAAAACACGCTCGAACTCCTCGGCAGACAAAGAACGGAACAAGTAGTCGACAGCTCGGGCATTCGCCTCAAATCTCTCCTTTGCATCCTGGGCATCTAAGTTGGTGGGATTGACATAGTTTTCATCTTTCGTCACATCCCACAGCAACTTTCCTTTGCCTCGCAAGAAAGTGCCCATACGCGCAACCCAGTTCGGGTAGTTCTTCCCATCGAAGTGCGGAGGCCCGGAACCCCGATCTTGGTACGCCATCTTTGGATCTTAGACTGGTTAGAGTCGCAAAGACCCGTAACCGGCTCTGATACCAATTGAAGGACCGAAACGGCGACCAGAGAGGGGGGGAGTGAATGGGAGCCGATAAAAAATCTTTCCAAACAATCCGGCTATTCTCCCAAAACAACTCCGAAACCTCCGAGAACAATCTTGCCAAGATCACGTAGCCACTGTCAAGCTACTGACCCTAGGAACAAGAAACCAGCAGCGGAACTCGAACCAATCGAATCGAACAACAAAACGACCCGAAACTCGGCTCGATCTAACACACCCAGGGGGGGGCGGTTAAACCGGCCAGGGGGGGCGGTTAAACCGCCCGGGCCTGGGAGCCTCGGGTAAAAGTCAAAACAAAAGTGGATCTCCCAAACCGCTTGAGCTCTTGAGGCGAGATTTTGGTCAGATGATCTAGACCCCCAGTGGAGTGTTTTCCCAAAAGATCTCGGCCTCTAACTCAGTACAACTCCCGGAATCGCAGATCTCGCGAAGAACACCATCACCTCGAGTTCATCCCGAAAATCTCGAATCCAGAGCGATTCTCGGCGTTTGGGGGCAAAGGATCACCAGCAAAAGAGGCACAAGGCACTCATACGTGAATCCCCCAAAGAAATCCGAGAGAAAACGCTCGGGAACAAGAAGAATGAAAATCCCCCAAAAATAGCTCCGAAAATACCCACGAAAATAGAAAAAGAAAAGGGAGCTCGGGAAATCAAATCATGGCACAAAGATGAGCAGCACAAACTCAATCACATAACCATGAATTCACCTATACAAACTAGGAATGATTCGAAGTAGTTCTAGGTGGAGGGGATGAAGGGGAAAACAAGTTCAAAGTAAAACCTAAAGAGATAACTAGAGAGATGACAGCCACCAGCCCTGAAGGGGCATATTAGTAGTCCAAGTGGTGGTGTCCTAAAGACTAAACTACCCCTAAGTGATACATACCCCTCAGGGGCAAATTTGACATTTGATCTTCAGATATTTTCCGGCTCGGGCACCTTCCACTGCAAGCTAGCTTCCCTCCGACGCAAGCCTTGCAGTCACGCCGCGTGTCCTTCGGATCGAAGCTCCTCGACGCCGGTTTTGGGCCAGCCCAGGGGGGGGGCGGTTAAACCGGCCCTGGGGGGCGGTTAAACCGCCCCTGACAGCCCAGCCAGGCCCAGCTGCCCAAGTCCGCCTCGTCGAGTCCTCGGTCCTTGGTTTTGAGGTCCAAACCAAGGGAAACCGTCCACCGATGATTTTGTGGCCAAATCACCAAACCCCGCGCGCAAACTTCGGTCGTTAGCCGCCACCTTGCGCCGGCTTCTCGTCCGCGTACGAGCTTCGGTTGTGAGCCGCTACCCTCGCACCGGAACCACGTCCCCTTGCTCGTTCTTGCCAGCATGTGAACCGCACTTGATCCACCGGCCACCGGGTCCCTCGAACCAAGCCTACTTGTCTCTCCGCTCCTCGGAGGCCGCCATGGCTAAGACCTTTCGCGCCTGTTCTTCACCTGCACCAATGCAACCAAGCCGCATTCTACACCTGCAATACTTAAGTCAAGGGAAACGTCAATCCACACCACGTTGTCAATCACTCATCACACCAGGAAGCGACCATCCACCGGTCCTCGGACACACTGGGTCCTCAGCTGGCTTCTGGACCATCAAACAACGTCACATCATGGCAAGCATATGAAATAAATGGGTACACATTTTATACCATCAAAAAAGACAACAAGAGCGTGGCGTACCAAAATAGTGGTGTTCGCATTGAGGCTATTGACACATCCGGTCAAACTATAACTTACTATTGTTTTATAGAGGAAATATGGGAACTTCACTATGGAGCAAATATTTGGATCCCTGTCTTTCGGTGTCAATGGGTGAAACATCCGAAGGGCATTGCAGTGGAAAACTGTGGGTTGACACTTGTGGATCTAGGCAATGTTGGTTATAAAGATGATCCTTGGGTGCTCGCCAATCGTGTCGCACAAGTATTTTATATATCAGACCCCGCAAATGCAAATAAACACATTGTTATCTCTGCGAAACAAAGGATTCTTGGAGTTGATGGTGTAGAGAACGTTGAGGACTACAATCAATACGAAGAATTGGAAGTTTTTAATGGCCTAGAAAAAAGGATAAAAAAGATAGAAGGAAGTATAGACAAGGACGAGAATCCCTGGGCGCGCAAAGACTGTGAAGGAAGATTTGTTAAAGGATAACTTGTTGTAACACTAGTAATTGTACTTGTATTAATTAATATTTTGTAAGCTTAATTATTATGTTGTAAGACTATATATATTATGCTCAATCTCCACAAGTTTGTAATAGAACCATAAGAGATAATTTTTCATCAAGCCAACATAGTTCATCACATAAAACAATACCAAGTTCTAGTACCACACATAAGCATAAGTGCATGGAGGCAAAGTGTTGAAACCCTGCTGCATGGAGGCAAAGTATGGATCAAAGGATCCAGTAGGTGGCACCCATTGTGGCTGCATAGGCGCTGGAGGAGGCATTGCATGTGTACCAGTAACATTTTCTTCTACTTCCACGTCTTGAGGTTGAAAATTGGGCAGCAAAGCTTCTGGTGGTGTCAATGGTCTTTTTCAGAAATTCCGTTACATTGATAAAGGGCTGATATAATGAATGACACACTTCACAAGGACCATCAAAGTTTGTCTTTGCTTTGATCAAGGTCATGATATAAGGAGCAAAGTACATATTGCCTATGAGCAACTTCTTCTTTTCAATCATCTGCTCAAAGATCAATGACACCACATTGAATCGCTGCCCATTCATAATATATGATATGACATTCCAATAATGATCAAGAATCATACCCCTGTTTCCACTCTTTGGCATGAAAGTCGATCTAATGATATTATTTATGGCAGTAGGGTGATGCCTCAAGCCAACTGGTTTTCCAAGTTCAACCGTTATACCGACATGAGCAGGTTCATAGAATATATGAGTATCTTCAATCACATCTTGATTGCACACATCAATACTATCATTTTCATCAGTAAAATACGCATAATCTAGTTGATTTAAAGTAGCAAACTCCTCAAAGGTAGCTTCATATTTTGTTTTGCCAATCATCCATTCAAGCTTCTTTTCATCAAAATCTATCTCATAAGTTGCATAGAACTGCTTAATGATAATGTCATTCCAATCACATCTATGCTCAAGGAAAGGTCTAAGTCTAAGGTTCTCAAACAAGACTGCAACACCCTGTAATACTGGCTTTTGTGCAAGATAAGAAAAATCAACACGCCTGTGAACAAACACTGTTGTTTGATGCAAGTGACCAAAGAAAGCATTTTCTTGCACTAAGGTGTGAAAGTAGAGATTGTTGGTGTCACGGATCTGACCATAGGCATAATCATTCCTCAACCTTGCATACTCAGCAGATTCCCATACCTTCTTTGGAGCAGTGTGAGCAAAGACATCAATAATATCATCGGTAGATCCCGTTCCAGGTTCACGCATTACCTCATCCTCATCAATAATAAATGATGCATTGTACTTCCCAATTGATGATTCTACTTGATCAGTTTCTGCAATATAATCACTATCATTTGGATCATCTTCATTGTCAGAACTGCTCTCCTTTCGGCGCCTCTTTGATGATTCAGCCTGTTTCCTCCTCTGGCGACCAGTCCCAGAGGCATGTGCACTGCCAATAATCATGTATTTGATGAGTTTGAGTAAGCTATAACAAGAATATTTGATTAAGCAATACATGATTATTTTATATCAATACATGATTATTTTATATCAATACATGTGTAGAATTAGGGCAGCACAATGTTTATAAATTCTCTCTAATAATTTTCTTCTAACCAAGACGCACTATATACATATTATGGTGACAATTCACAATCCACATCAAACCCTATATTATTGACCCACCAAACTTTGCATACATCATCACTATAGCGTACCAAACAATTTCCCCCATCTTATATTTCACAAAATCATGGCACAATTTAAAATCACGACATCAAACCCTAGCCACGTTCTTGCTCAAAATCCAAAAGAATACGAGAGATTTGAAAACAAATACCCGGAGGACATGTTGGGGAATCTCGCGCGAGTAAGTGGATGTGCTCGGATGATAGTGTGTACGCCCTCAAATCGAAATCCCCAAGGGCTCTCTCCATTTTGGGTGAGAGAGATCGAAGAGCGCTTGAGAGAGAGCTAGCTAGCTATTTGATTAGGCCAGATCGATGGACGGGGCATAATATGAAGGCCCGCCAGCAAACCTTTATGCTGGCGGGCGGTTATGACACCCGCCACTGAAGAACGGACAGTACCTATATAGCAACGGACAGTCTGTAAATTTCTTCCAGAGACGGTTTTTGGGCTTCCAGCACAGAAGACAGTACCTTACATCAGCAGACAGTCCGTGTGTCTTGGCGGGGTTCTTAAGCGCCCGCCAGGACAAATTAATACCCCCACATATCGATCTAAAACGAGCGCCGCCAAATCAAAATATATGTTAGTCCAAATTATAGAGATAGACATCGACGCCGCCGCACGCCGCCAGTCAGGCCTTCGAGCCCTCCGCCTCTGCACGCGGCCTCCCCGTCTGCAGCCGGTCTGGGCCCCTCCACCTAGCCCTTTGCGCCGTCGAGGCCTCCGCCTCCGGCCTCGAGTGCCGTCGTCATCGAGCCCTCCGCCTCCGGCCCCGAGCGTCGTCGACCCCTCGCTGCCGCGGCCTTCTCGTCCCCTCTGCCTCCGGCCCAGAGCTGCTGGACTCCCTTCTCCGCCCCCTCTGCCCCGGCCTGTCGCCGCCGCCCTCACCTTCTCCGCCATGTCGATGCCGCCCCCGCCTTCCCTTGCTAGGCCGGCGCCGCCGCAGCCCGAGGTTTGTTTTATTTTTTCAATCTACATTTTTATTTTACTAGCAAATGGGCCTCCTTTGTACATCCAAGTTGTAAAATAAATCTTCCTCTAATAAAAGCACTTTGATTGTTAGCTATTAGTCTATTCGCTAGTTTACCTAGTCTAGTGGTCATTACTTTGGAGAAAATTTTAAAACTGCAATTGATCTGACTAATTACCCTAAAGGATTTCATTTCATTAGCATCCACTATTTTAGGTATTAGGGTGATCATAGCGAAATTCAATCTGAAGAGGTCTAGATCCCTTTATATAAATCCTCAAACAAGCCGAAAAAAATGTGGAATATAGTTCCATCTACCTGTTGCCCATGTAGCATTTTGATGTATCTACCTTGCCCATGTAGCATTTTGATGCATCCTTGTTGCTTCTTCCTTTCCTGAAAATAAATTAACACTCAATTTTTTTAATATCTAGAATAGCAAAACAGATAACCATTCTCGTTTAAAGACCCATTTGGATATCTATAGCAGAATAGAAAAAATTCCTATGGATTGAGGCATTGCTTAGGAATTTTGTAGGATTTTTGGATGCTCAATTATCCTTTGATCCAAAGGGAGACATATAGGAAAATTTACTATAAGAACTAAATCCTATAAACTGCCTTCTCCAAAAATGCATGGTAGTTTGTACATGTTATGGTTTTTGCAAATGCATGGTAGTTTATACACGTTTCATATAACTAAATTATTTGTGGTACAATTGTGTTAAAAATAGTATCTTTTTAGTGTTAGTATATTGTGATAGCCATATGTTAGCAAATAAAGTTGTTGACGCTATATTTATGTTGGTACAGGTCGAGGCAACACATGATCCTTCTAACGACGATGAAGAGGATGCCTATTCTTCTGGTGGAAGGATCGTCGGCGAAAAGACCAAGAAGACCCTGAATACGATCCATCCAAGGAGGTATATATAACTAGGTTTATATTGATAAAGTTATATGCACAATTTGATGTTCCGAAGATAACAAACACATCTATTGTTTGCTGTATAGGATGATGTTGAATTCCCAGCGCCTGCCCCACGATGATTAGGCACTACTAGCATGGAAGAGGACGCCGCTGTCTCAGCCCCACAACCTTCGACTACTACAGCTTCCACTAGTACGAAGAAGCGTAAACGGCGGGGGCAACGAAGTGAGAACCAGATCCCGAAAGAATATATGGTAGTAGAAGAGGTTAGTGCCACAGGCAAGCCCATTTTACTAGAAGGGGTATGGGCTAGATTTTGGAACATCTGTGAAGCCATTGTCAGGGACCAACTTCAGATCTGGATCACCACTCATTCTTGGAAGAAGATCCCAGATAGTGTGAAGGACACTATGTGGACTGCACTGGAAGCTTGCTTCAGGTTCCCTGAAGGTGAACCAAAGGAGAATGCAAAGAAATTCGCGTTGATCACCATGGGGACAGCTTTCAGGAACTTTCGGAGCACTCTGACTACAAAGTATTTGGAGAAAGGGTTGTCCCCTAAAACCAAATATGGGAAAATTCCTGACTCGATGTGGGAAGAGTTCAAGGCTCAGAAGAAAACGCCGAAGGCAAAAGCGTTGAGTCAAAAGATGAAAGAGAATGCTCAAAAGGCTGCCGAAAACCCTCATTGCTTGGGTGCGGGTGGATATGATGGCAAGATCCCTCATTGGAGGAGAGAGGAAGAAGAACGGAGGAAAGCAGGTTTACCTGATCTATTTGCCGGCATTAAAGAGCGTGCTAAGCACTGGTGCCTAGCTCGCCGAAAAATAAGGAGAGGGGACCAGGTTGTATTCGAGAACCCGACAACTGTGGAGATTTATGCAAGGTTGGGGCAGGTCATTGAGTTGCAAAGAAAGGGTCTTTTCAAGGCTGATAGGGAGAAAGATCAACTAACCGAAGCGATTGGCACCCAGAACACTCTGGACGTGTTCGAAGGGTTTCATCAAACTTGCCATGGAAAAGAGCATTTGCCAATGATCCTGGCTATAAGAAGCGTGACCGTTACAAGAAAAACCTTGAAGAAAAGATGAGAGCAATCGCAAAGGAAGAATTGTCCCAATTATTGGCCAGCCAACAGGGTTCCTTGGTGCCAACTGCGACACAATCTAACCAACAAGTGGTGGTTGTCCAATCTGGATTGATTGCTCCAAGTAGTGTCGAGTCCATTACCTACCATAGGTATCTTGTTGATGACATAAGAGTGGATACACCTTGCACGTTTGTTGTGCCATATGGAAGGAAACAGAATAAGTTTCGACAAGTCGCAACTGGCATGGGAGTAACGGGTCAAGTGTTTCCAAGGGCACCTGCTCCAGAGTATGCCTGGGTACAAGTGGTTACGGTGATGGACGCTACATGGGTGTTAGACATCACTACTGATGACGGGATTGAGGTTCTTGGAGATGCAATGAATCAATACGTCCAGTGGCATCGACGAGATATCCTTTTGCAAGGTGTTTTGAATCAAGAACAAGCACGACTAGAGGCAAACATAGTGCAACCAACAACGTTATCACCAGTGCCAGAAGGAATCAATCAGAAGGAGGGGCAAACAACACCTCGAGGCAATGACAGCCTAGATGAGTCCGAGCGAGCAAAGATGCCATCACCGCAAGCCCCACACAAGCTGCCAGGACCGAATGCCCCAACAACCAACCTGTTGGAAATACCTCATATTATCAAAACATATGAGAGGACTAAATCTCCACTGAAAAAGAAGATGCCTTCATCTTCCAAAGAAAATGAAAAGGCAGAGGACAATCTCTCATCTGAAGAGCCAATCCCGGAAACGTATGTGCATGGCAAGCCTTTCTTGCCCTACGTGGACTTACAGTTGGGCCCGTGTGAACAGGCAAAGTTTCATGCTTGGATCATGAAGGCGATGAAAAAAGGGATCAATACAATCACCGCGATGGTCCCACCTGAAGTTTTCCATAACCCAAGGGCGTTTCAACTAGTCATTGATTTTGATGATTTACACGCGCTTTGCCGTCGTAAACATTTGGACGTCAATCTCGTTACTGTGTGGTGTCTATAAGTCTCTCTCTCCCTCTCCCTCTCCCTCTCTCTCTATGTATATATGCGAGTTTATATTACTACATGGTGTCTGACATGTCTGTGTTTGTAGGAGGCAAGCGCTGGAAGAAGAGAAGACAAAGAAGCACAAGGTCACATTCCTAGACCCGGCGCGAATTCACAAGACCGAGCACAGCTTGAAAATGACCGATACGCTAGAAGCAGAACT
The DNA here is from genome assembly GCA_015476505.1 of Urochloa ruziziensis. Classification (NCBI taxonomy): domain Eukaryota; kingdom Viridiplantae; phylum Streptophyta; class Magnoliopsida; order Poales; family Poaceae; genus Urochloa; species Urochloa ruziziensis. Next base: position 21,103,290 of record CM027120.1, read on the forward strand.
AGCTGCTACTAAGAAGAAGAAGCCGAAAGCAATCATCGAAGCACAAGCACACAAAAAAGAGAGGGACAGAGTCGCCGTCTACATTACAAGAGTGATGCTGCAAAGTGCTGACAAGGATTATATCTGTGGTGCATACGGTTTTGCGTAAGTTTGCTTTATTTCCTTGAGACATACCCAAACAAACTTGGATAAAAACATCATGAAAAAAAGATGATCAATAGTTTCAGGGGCATCACAGTTTCATGTCTACATAATAGGTGAAAATTAGTGTTAATGCAGCATATATATAAATTATATTGTTATTATGCAGCAACCACTGGATTGCTATAATCATTATGCCCAAGCTCGCCCAAGCTGTGGTCCTAGACTCGGCTGACTTTGAAAAAAAAGGATACAAGGAGTTCATAGGCATTTTACAAAAGTATGTTATTCTTTGACATTCAATCCCATAAATATGTATGTTTCCAATTCTAATTTATGTGTTCCTAACTTAACTTTATTTGTTTGTCATTGTATCCTTAAAGCGCATACAAGTATTATGTTGTGAAAGGCGGGCCCCATCCATCGCACGCGAAGGAAGTTATGAACATACGATATCATACACAGGTAAGAACATCGAACTTCCTCTTTATTTCTTATATACGCACTCCTAATATACAATTATTTTTGTATAAAGTGCCACAAGCAACCTCCTGGCTCCGTGTTATGTGGATACTACGTGTGCGAGTTTCTTAGAAACAATGGGAGGTACCGGACAAACCCCGATTACGTAAGTCATATATCTTTCTATTTATATGTGCATACTTAAGTTTAAAAAATGAAAACTTCCTGCATATGTGCCTACATGATTTGCCTTAGCCTGGAAGAAATAATTATGCTGATCATCAACCTTGTAAAAAATTTGTAGCTGATGTTGAACAGAAAAACTGGTTGATATTGCTTCACAGGCTAAAACCCTAAACCTGCTGCTGCCGGCCTGCCTCCTTAATCACCTCTCAAATTTGCGCCGAACCTTTGAAAAATTGTTGAAGTGCTGCAGTCTGTCCAACGAATATGCTTGTGCTGCTAGGCATTTTATCTTTTCCATTTAATCATATCACAATGGGACTATAGCTTGTTCTTCTAGTTTTTTTTGAGGTAGAAAATACTTCCATTAAACATTTTGGCCAGGCATGTCCTGGACACCATTACAGCAATATGTTTGGCCACCATTAAACATTTGGTCAGGCAGCGCTAAAATGATATTTGCATCTTCATTCCAAAAGGTCTCCCTGGCCAATTGTTCATCCCAAGAGCCAGTAATTGGGTTAATAAGTTCAGCCACCTTCTGCAGCAAAGACCCTCTCCTTGGAGTAATAATCCGCCTTGAGTCGCTCCTCGGAATCCATGGATCAGTCCAGATATTAACTGTATTACCATTTCCGATTCTCCAAATAATGCTCTGTTTTATCAGACTGGCCCCTTTCAAAATGCTATGCCAGGTATATGATACACCTGCTTTTGCTGATGCCTCTGAAATAGTTTTCCCAGCAAAGTACTTGGCTCTGAGAACTTGTGCACACAGGGTATCAGGGAATATAAGAATTCTCCAAGCTTGTCTAGCCAACATGGAAATGTTAAAAGTGTACAGATCCCTGAAACCCAAACCACCCCTGCTCTTGGATCTTGTTAGAGTTTCCCAACTCAACCAGTGGATTTTATTTGTTTTGTCTTGCTGGCTCCACCAATAGCGTCCAATCATGGTTGAGATTTCATCACACAAACCTTGGGTCCGGTCAAAATAGGACATAGCATATATAGGTCGGAATAGCTTGTGCCACTGCTTTTATCATAATCGCCTTGCCTGCTTTGGATAATAATTTCTCTTGCCAGCCTTGGATTCTTGCCCATACCTTTTGTTTTATGTATTCAAAAATCTTGCTCTTAGACTTGCCAATATAAACAGGCAGGCCAAAATATTTTTCATTGCTTGCTAAGTGAGATATGCCCAATTCCAATAACATTAGCCTTTGGACCTGAAGCTTTGTTTTAGGGCTGAACATAACTGATGTTTTATCCTTGTTGATAACTTGCCTCGACACCTCCTCGATCATAAAGGCGTAGAATCTGTTGTAAGCAACGTGCCCTGAAACTGATGCTTTAAGTAAAACCAATGTGTCATCAGCAAAGAAAAGGTGACTAACATGAGGTGTGTTCTTCTAGTTTCATGGCAAAGAAAAATAGATGCTTTCTGTTTTGAGCATGTAAATATGAAGTTGATGAAATGGCTACAGATAATGAGGAATTTATGGGTTCTTAATATTTTTTTTCAGCTGCCTATCATCCCCGAGACCGACAAGCATCTCGACAATAAAGCCATCGACGATATTTGCGCTAACCTGGTATGCTTCATCCAACAGGAGATTTGTCGTAGTGAGGGAAAGTACTTTGACCATGGTGGGATCTTAGTTGAGCCAGAGAATGAGTCTCTTTGCAACTGAAAGGACAATTAATATTTCAAAACTCTTGTTTATCTTCGAACAATATATGTTGGAATCATCTCATGATTCTCTGTGATCAGAATCATGAGAACTGATATAATATATATGACGTTGGATCTCTTCTTTCCAGAATTGATATATGCTTCGAGACATTAGTTATATTAATTGTCGGGCCATAGTATAGAAAAATTACAATTAAAATTAACGATTTAACGGCCAAAAAAATATAAATTTATATAACTATAAATTAAAAAAATATAGTGCTAGCGGGCAACATAATCGACCCGCCAGCATACATCCCACAATAACTGGCTGCGGCATTAGTGGCCCGCCAGCAAAGACCAAATGTTGCTGGCGGGGAGTAATGCTGCCCGTCAGCGAGGGCTCCAACCTTTGCTGGCGGGGAGTAATGCTGCCCGCCAGCAAAGGTTGGAGCCTTTGCTGGCGGGGAGTAATGCTGCCCGCTAGCAAAGGTTGGAGCCTTTGCTGGTGGGGAGTAATACTGCCCGCCAGCAGAAGTATGTCAGTGCTGGCGGGCACAACGCCCGCCAGTACTGCTTGCCATTTGCGTTGGCACACGAGTGCTGGCGGTTTCTACGCCCGCTAGCAGAGATGAGGTTTGGCCGCCACTCCAAATCGTCTCTGGCCTATGTGAGGGGGAGTATGCCTTGATGTCTCCAGTTCCATCTATCGAAAAGAGAGTGGTGATGCTTTTGAAGTGTTCTTGATGAGCCCATGCATACTGCTTCTTACTAGAGGAGAACTCAATTCCCATGAGAACTATGAGAACTCACATCTGAGCCACATGATCTTGATCCAAGGGATAGGTGGGAGGGGGATTTGCAAAGTTCTTATATTTCTCACGGGAATTGAGTTCTCATAGGAACGTTCCCTTCTTACTAACCATGAACTATGCCATACAAAAGCTAGCATCATAGGAATATTGACTATCAAAGGCTGTTGAGCACTTGAGCCACTCATGACAGTATCAGCCTCTTTATTTTGTTTTTAAAAGGCTAGTTTTTCTTCACTTTGTGTATACACCCTATACAGCTATGATGTACTCCGTACATTAAAATCACAAACATCATGCAAAATATATCTGGTGTGCATGTGCACCAGGTCTAGATGGTTTCCCTGCAGAGTTCTATCAGAATTTCTGGGATGTCATTAAACAAGACCTTTTACAGATGTTTAATCAGTTCCATAATGGAGATTTGCCTCTTCACAGCCTTAACTTTGGGGTCATCACTCTATTGCCCAAGAAGAGCGAAGCTGTTAAAATCCAGCAATATATACCTATATGCTTACTCAGTGTTAGTTTTAAAATTTTTACAAAGGTTCTAACAAATCGAATAAATTTATTGGCTTAAAAAGTAATTAGACCTTCTCAAACGGCCTTTCTTCCGGGGAGGTATATCCTGGAGGGGGTTGTTGTTTTACACGAGACAATCCATGAGTTACATAGGAGAAAGAAAAATGGCGTAATTCTCAAACTTGACTTTGAGAAAGCATATGATAAGGTCAAGTGGCCATTTATCCAGCAGGTGTTGAGAATGAAAGGTTTCTCTCCTAAATGGTGCTCATGGATAGAGCAAGTCACGACTAAAGGCCACTATTTTCAAACTAGGAAAGGCGTTCGTCAAGGAGACCCCTTATCGCCTATTTTGTTTAATATAGTGGTAGATATGTTGGCAATTCACATAGCTAGAGCTAAAGAACTCGGTCAGTTTCGAGGTGTCATACCACATTTAGTTGATGATGGTCTATCGGTACTGCAGTATGCAGATGATACGATAATTTTTATGGAGAATGATTTAAACGAGGCTAAGAATATGAAGCTACTGCTCTGTGCATTTGAACAACTCTCTGGCCTTAAAATCAATTTTCATAAAAGCGAACTTTTCTGTTATGGTGCAGCTAAAGAGCTGGAGGGTCACTATTCACAAATTTTTGGCTGTGAACTAGGATCCTTTCCTTTTAGATACCTAGGTATCCCGATGCACCACAGAAAACTAAGAAACTCTGATTGGAAAGAAGTTGAAGAGCGTTTCCAGAAGAGGTTAAGTAATTGGAAAGGAAAGATGCTTTATGTAGGGGGACGGTTGATCCTAAATAATTTCATACTTAGTAACCTTTCCATCTTTATGTTGTCCTTCTTTGAAATTCCAAGAGGGAGCCTTAAAAAATTGGATTATTATCGATCTAGAATTTTTTGGCAAAGTGATGGACACAAAAAGAAATATAGGCTAACTAAATGGGTAATTCTTTGTACACCACGTGATCAAGGTGGACTAGGGATTCTAGACCTCGGCCTTCAAAATAGATGTATGCTAAGTAAATGGGTTTTTTAAGTTAATAAATGAAGATGTAATGTGGCAATAGCTCCTTAAAAAGAAATACTTAAAACATAGAACCATTACACAGGTTGAACATATGCTTGGAGACTCTCACTTTTGGTCGGGCCTCATGAAGGTCAAGAAAGAGTTCTTGAGTATGGGCAAGTTTACTGTTGGAGATGGTAGTCAAGTTTGTTTCTGAGAGGATGCTTGGCTAGATAATTCTTCATTCAAAGAACAATTCCCCAACTTATTTAGTATTGTCCGGAAGAAAAGCGCTACAGTTGCGAGTGTTTTTAGCACAAGACCTCTGAATGTTGCTTTTAGAAGATCTTTAGTGGGTAATAACTTAAGGGATTGGCATATGATAGTAGCCAAAGTGGTTAATATTCAACTAATTGATCAAAATGATACCTTTCGGTGGTCTTTGTGCCAAAACGGGAAATTCACAGTTCGCTCAATGTACAGAGCGTTGGCTGCCCCATATATCACTCCTCGCAAACACATAATTTGGAAACTAAAATTGCCCCTCAAGGTAAATTTTTTTTGTGGTATCTAGTTAAAGGAGTAGCTTCTAACCAAGGACAATGCAGTCAAACGTTAGTGGAAAGGGTGTACCAAATGTTGATATTGTAATTCTGATGAAACAATACAACATCTTTTCTTTGACTGTGATAATGCTAGATTGATTTGGCTTATGGTACAAGTTTCATTTAATATATCACCTCCAATGGATATACATCATTTGTTTGATAATTGGTTATTCAGAGTGGATAGGAAACTTCGGTACAAAGTTTTGGTTGGGGCTTCGGCACTTTGTTGGGCAATTTGGTTAAGCCGAATTGATCTGGTCTTTAACAATACAAAAGTTTCTTCTTCGATGCAGGTTATCTACAGAGGGACATACTGGATACGCTTCTAGGGTATGCTGCAGGAGAAGGAGGAACAACCCCAGATTTCGTGGGGGGTGTCGTTTGCTTGAGACAGCGATCATGGAGGTTTTCGCCAATCATGGCTTGTTTCTTTTAATAGACTCCCTAGTAGTTAATTCTGGGACCTTTGTTCATGAGTGCTGCTCTTTTCATTGTAATAAGCGACGAGTTAAACAGCTATATATATATGCATCGATTGTTGCAGAGGTGAAATATTGAAATATATTCTCGTTTCTAAAAAATGTGCACACCCATGTTCTCACTCGTTGTTGGGCATACGTGCAGACACTGATTAACTAGTAGCCCCTGTTAGAAGAATCGGTTCTAGCTACGTGTTGATATTGAACAGGTGTAGGATATATGTAACAAGTTAGAACAATCTTTACTGGAAAATCTTAGTGCTCACGGTTTTAGCCTTGAGCCAGCAGATGGTGACTCACTACCGGAAACCGCTCCTTTGCCGTGTGCCGCAATCTTTGCCGTGAGCATTACCACGGGCGCACGGCAAAGCCGTCCCTTTGCCGTGAGCCAGAAAGCAAGCTCACGGCAAAGTCGGAGCACACGGCATCGTGCGTCTTTGCCGTGTGCCCTGTGGCCAGGCACACGGCAAAGAAATACCCCACGGCTAAGGGGCCCCTTTGCCGTGAGCCCTGTGGACTGGCACACGGCAAAGAAATACCCCACGGCTAAGGGGCCCCTTTGCCGTGGGCCCAGTGTCTGTGCCCACGGCAAAGGACAACACACGGCAAAGTTGTAACCTTTGCCGTGAGCCTCATCACTCGGCCCACGGCAAAGGTGACGGCGTGTGACGGCCGTCACCTTTTGCCGTGAGCTAGCCGTTTGGCTCACGGCAAAGGTCTGGCACACGGCCACGTAAGCCCTTTGCCGTGAGCCGTAGTCTGTGGCCCACGGCAAAGGTAGGGCCCACGGCAAAGTTAAATTTTTTTTTAATCTTTTGTCACCCAAAAATTTTGTGGTGTCAATGTAACTTGCTTGGTATTCCATGTTAAGATTTGATGCATTTCACAAATTATTTGCTATATTTAGTTATTTTATTTCTTTTCCTCGATTTATCGTTGAAAATAACTTTTGAGCTGCAAGAGTGTCAAATAATGGAATATAATTGATTCAAAGGGACCATACACGTTACTCAGTCCATTCTGAGACCTTATCCATGAACTGTAATGAAAATTCTAGCGTGTGGTTCAAGAAACATGATTATGCACGTTGGGCCAAATCGTTTTTTAAATTCTAGAAAAAAAATCCAAGTCCGAAAATCATCAGATTTCTCCTACCATCATGATTTCATGTGTATATGATGTGGTAAAAATTTCAACACGTTTCGCACAAGTTGTCACGTACGCTGCTTACAAATCGAAGAATCTCTGGAGAAGTTTCTGAGAGTTGAGAATGAGTAGTTCATATTGAGAGCGTAACTGAAGTCGAATTAGGTTTTGACTTCAAAAGTTTTTCCATAGATAAAAGGCAACATAGACGTAGCGAGGACAAATTTTCGTAAATTTTCATACACATTTCATAATTTTATAATTTTTTTTGAATTGAATAATATGAACTCATATGTACATATATACATGAGGTAACGTACTTCTTATCATATATTCATCAACCATGTTGTTAATTGAGTAAAGCAAGCTATGTTCAAAACGTGACAAAGTTACGCAGAGATGAAATAATTGATCAAACTGAATTCAAACAATTTACACGATCTAAATCGAATTTGAATTTCAAACGCATGAAATACTAATTTTTTTGGTGTGAAAACCTTTAACATGAGTTGTTTAGGGCCTTAGGCAAGGTAACAAATATTACGAAAGTTTGAACTGCGCAAAAAAATTTTAAAAAATTTTGAACTTTGCCGTGTGTCAGACGAGGAGGCACACGGCAAAGGTCCTTTGCCGTGAGCAAACCCTAGAAGCTCACGGCAAAGGGCCTTTGCCGTGAGCCCAGATCTGGCTCACGGCAAAGGACACTTCTTTGCCGTGTGGCCTGATCTAGCTCACGGCAAAGGGCTTTGCCGTGAGCCAGATCTGGGCACACGGCAAAGAAGTGGCCTTTGCCGTGTGCCCCAGATCTGGGCACACGGCAAAGGGCTTATACACTTAGCGGTTTGAAGCCACCCCGCGCCACGCACACACACAACTCCCACACGCCGCCGCCGTCCCCGCGCCACCCCGCCGCCAGCTCTCCCGTGCGCCGCCGTCGCCGCGCGCCGCTGCCACCGCCGACGCCGCGCGCCGCCGGCCACGCCACGCCGCCGCTACGCCCTGCCGCCTCCCCTCCCCGCGCGCGCGCGCCGCCAAGCCCCGCCGCCTCCCCTCCCCGCGCGCGCGCGCCGCCAGCCCCGCCGCCGTCCTCCCTGCCCGCCGCGTGCGCCGGCCACCGCCGACGCCGACGCTGAGCGGGCCGAGCGGGAGGCCGAGCGGGCCGAGCGGGAAGCCGAGCGGATGCGGTATGCTCAGATGTACCAGTACTTGAGCAGCCTTGGGACGGTGGTAGGTCATACACCACCGCCACCGATGTTAGTCGCTCCGCCAAATGTTAGAGAGCTTACTCCGGTGAGTCGCTTGAAAACCATGAAGTTTCATTCCGGCCTTATATTGACTTAGAACTTATGACTTAGGATATATCATCTAGTTGGATTCCACATAGTGACTTAGAAACCTAGAATGATCATAGCTTAGCGATTGTGTTGCATTTTGTATCGTTTGTGCAGAACCTGTCAGCGGCGTCGAACGATGGGCCCGTGGACATGTCGCCCCCTCAGGTGTCTCCTATCCCGCCTCCGTGGACGCAGTACGGCCCGTGGACGCAGCTCCCTCCTGGCGCACCGTACCAGCAGTGGCCGCAGATGAGACCCGGCATGCCACCGATGAGCTCGCCGTACCCGCCACCCCATCACGGCTCGCCCTTCTCGCAAGACCCGCCACACCCGCCGCCATCTGCGTGAGGTTTATGAAATTGCATTGTATGGACGTGCATGGACTCGTAGTTGCTTAAGATCGAGTTGCATGGACTTTTATGGACTTGTATGAGCTTGTATGCACTTCTATGCACTTATATGGACTTTTATTTGCATATGTGGATGATTGGACTATACAAACTGCCTGTGATGTGAATTGTGGTATACAAACTGCCTGTGATGTGTATTGTGATATATAAACTGCCTGTGATGTTTTGTATTGGGGGCATGATTGAAATAAAGGAAAAAAAAGGGGATCTGCCCCGCCTTTGCCGTGAGCTAAGGTAAAAGCACACGGCAAAGACCGGGCCTTTGCCGTGAGCTTTTACCTTAGCACACGGCAAAGGCTGGGTCTTTGCCGTGCGCTTTTACCCCAGCTCACGGCAAAGGGCCAGTTTGGGCCCACATGGCGGCTATCTTTGCCGTGAGCCGCCTGGTTTGGCCCACGGCAAAGAGCCCAGGTTGGGCCCACCTGGCGGCAATCTTTGCCGTGGACCGCCGGCTTTGGCCCACGGCAAAGAGCTCAGGTTGGGCCCACCTGGCTGAAATCTTTGCCGTGAGCCCGCCGTGACGGCACACGGCAAAGATTCGTAACGGCTACGGCCGTTAAGCCCACAACGGCCCACGGCAAAGGCTTTGGCACACGGCAAATCTTTGCCGTGTGCCCGAGTTGGGGCTCACGGCAAAGATGGCCTTTGCCGGCCAAACTTTGCCGTGTGCTCTTTGCCGTGAGCCGCACACGGCAAAGAGCTTTGCCGTGTGCAAATAGACCTTTGCCGTGTGCTTCTGGCACACGGCAAAGGCGGCGAATCCGGTAGTGACTGTTCTATTGCCCTAAATATGTGGAAGATAAATGAGCTTGTTTCGATGGAAATTAACTCTCATATCAGTGGACGGTGACAGAAGAGGAGTTAACTAGGAACCATAGGAGATCATCGATCTTGTATATACATACATGTAGTCGCAAAAAAACCATAATACACATCGGAAGCCAATGGCCTCGTCAGATTTTGAACTTGGTGCTGCAGTATCCACGGCTGGTATAGTCCTATATCTTTTTTTGAACCATTGGTATATGACAAAAGTAACAGTCCTATATCTTTTTGAACCACAGGTTTGATAAAACTAGGTACCTTTTTTTTCTGAGATCGAATCCTACACCACCAGATGTACAGTCAAGAAGAGTTGGTGACCACCAGATGTGCAGCGATCCCTGAGCTTGCGCTGCTGCTACCTGCCTTGTGATTGTATTGCGAGATGCCAATGGTGACACGATCGTTTTCTGTTTGTTACTCGAGGGTGACATTGCACTTGCATTTCTGTGGGGTTTACAAGCATTATTATGAGACGTTACGTTCGTGCATCCTAACTTTTTCTTTTTGGTTCTGCACTGGATAATGTCGCGCCATTCGCATATGCAGTTTTTCCTTCTTGGCAGACATCTTCCAAACGTTTCCTGCTCCGATATTACCCATTCACTCGGAAACACTAGTACGTTTCTGCCTATATATACCTTAATCCTCACCAAGTATCACTCACTCCTTCCCCTCTCCCTCTCTCTCCCTCTCCCTCTCTCCCTCTCTCTCTCTCTCATGGGAAGTACAGCAGGGCTTGTGGACTGGCGAGGGAGGCCGGTTGATACCAAGAAGCATGGGGGAGCGAGAGCTTCAATGTTCATTCATAGTAATAACACATTTTTCTCTGATGCTTTCACCTTAATTGTTTTGAATAATTCTGCTTGCTTTAAGATGCCGTCTTGTGTTGGATAGTTTTGTTTTTTCTGACCGAAATTTCATATTTGAGTTCTGAGTCGATAGATGATGCCATTTTAGATAAATATGGATTTGTGTACTAGCAGATTAATTAGTCCGTCATGTTTCTAGCTCTAGCTAGATATTTGCCTACATGTTTTGGTAAAACAACAATAATCATGGAACTTTATTTTAATTTTTGAAATAAAGATAAGCGGCATTTTGTATATATATTGAAGTAACTAACTGGACCAATTAAACAGGAACAACTGAGTAAATAGTCATGACATCTCCTAACTGGCCGGCACTGACCGGGGGATAGCACATACGAAAATATCAAGGATACACCTACTGCATTATGGGCCTGATTGATTGAGTGCCAAGATTTTGGCAAAGTTTTGGTAAGCCATATGTTAGGCACAAAAAGTTGTCAATGTTTTGACCAAAAAATGTGAGATGTAAACAACATTTTAGTAGTAAATCAAATGGCAACAAAAAAATTGGCAACTTTTGGCCTGTCAAAACTTGGACATGCCAACATTTTGACACCTAACCAATCAGGCCCTATATCATTGTTCTGATCAAACTCAGAGACCCATGCATATATGATAACTATTATAACTATATGGCGTTCTTCTCATTATTGTTTGTGGTTTGTGCCTTGCGTGCGTACAGTCCTGGTATGGCTCGGCAACGTAGCCAACATTGCCAACAGTATGAATATGGTGAGCTACCTGCGTGGCACAATGAATATGGGAGTCGCGGCGGCCTCGACAACCACCACCATATTTGTGGCCGTATTGCAGATGTTCACCATCCCAGCAGCCTTCATCGCGGACTCCTACATGAAGCGCTTCTACACCGTTCTCATCTTCGCCCCTTTTGAGATCCTGGTATTGGATTATATAGGCATTCATTCTAACAAAATAAGCAATTGTGCGGTCCAGGTTGTGCAGACGAAAATATCATACAAATGTCACACAAAGGTCCTAAATTCTGTCAGATAAAATTGAATTTTGCGGATACTTGGTCATGGATTCCGGGTGGGCACACTCATATGTTCTTAGTGTTACTCATGATTGCCTTATACCAAAAGGTGCCTCAATCAATTGAGCAATGCACACCTTTTTCATCATGACGTGAGCCGATCAGACCCATATGGCAATTATATCTTTAGCTCTTCATTTCATCCCTTTAATACACCTTTAACGAAGTCAAAAGATTTATAATGACATCTAATTTGCATGTAATAAATTATAGTAATTCTAATTAGGATTTCGTAGGATCAGTAAAAATAAACCTAATAAAAAGTATCCAAAAGATAGCTTCCATAACAATTTTAATCATAAATTGATATACCATATTACATTGATGAATTAATTTTAGAGAAAATTATGACAACTGTCAATATATTTTTTTAGATCAGACAAATATCAATATTCTGTACCAAACATTAACAAACGTCAAAAGTAAAATAAAAATTGAAATTAGATCCTATGTTTGTAGTATGTTTAACCGCGGTGAATCTGCTGTCGCCAGTAAATTTATCTTGAAGCTATGTGCACCTCTATCATTGCAGGGCTATATTCTACTGGCCATTCAGGCTCATGTCCCCTCTCTTCACCCGCCACCATGCCAAGTTCCAAATAACTGCGAGCCAGTTCATGGCTCCAACCTAAGCCTTCTACTCCTAGGCATCTACATGATATGTATTGGTGAAGGCGCAATTCGGGCTTGCCTACCAGCTCTTGGGGGCGACCAGTTTGACAAGTCTGACCCTGTGGAGCAAAGGCTGGAGGCAAGCTTCTTCAACTGGTACACCTTTGCCGTCTCGTTCGGGGGCTTTGTTGGGTTATTGTTCATCGTTTGGGTGGAGAACAATAAAGGATGGGATGTTGGATTTTCCGTTTGTGCTGGGACTGTGTTGTTGGGGCTGGTGGTATGGGCTGCAGGCTTCCCATTTTACAGGAATCGATTACCTGCTGGAAGCCCTCTCACAAGAATATTGCAGGTAAGAATCTTTTGGTTAGTTGTTCCCTGTAGTCGCTTACATGATTTAAAATATTTATTAAAATTGTTGACAAAATGGTTGTTTTAAAGCTTTCATATAATAAAGACTAGGACTGATATTTTTTTGCTCCCATCTTAGCAACACTGTAAAACTTAATGTTTTGTTTAAGGTACTCGTTGCAGCATTCAGGAAAAGAAACCTTCAACTGTATGACGGCAATCCACAAAATGGACTAAATCATATCGCCGGAGGCACTACTAAAGGAGTTGAGGTTTTAGAAAGAACAAAAGGATTAGAGTATGTTCATATCCAATCATTAATTTCTCTTATTCTTAAGCATTTAGTGGCTTATATGATTGTCGATCATTGCATATTTTAGGTGCCTGGACAAAGCCGCAATAGATAATGGAAAAGGAGGATCATGGTCCCTCTGCACTGTACACCAAGTAGAAGAGACCAAGATTGTTATCCGCATGATTCCAATCTTCATCACCTCTGCACTTGGCTACATGCCTGCATCCATAATCCTCACTTTCACTGTACAGCAAGGCAACACCATGAACACGAAGCTTGGCACAATCAGCGTGCCTCCAGCCACACTCTTTCTCATTCCAACTGTCTTTCAGCTGGTGATACTGGTGGTATATGACAGATTTATCGTTCCATTCATGCGTAAAAAGACTGGCTATGTTGGCGGTGTCACGCACCTCCAGCGCATCGGCATTGGTTTTGTGGCCGCTATGATGGCCAGCATGGTCGCAGCCATTGTGGAAATGAAGAGGAAGAGGGTTGCAGAAGAAAGTGGCCTCATGGATTCACCTGCTCCAGTTCCAATATCTGTCTTCTGGCTTGTTTTTCAGTTCTTCTTCATAGGGGTTGTGGATGTTACCTCTTTTGTCGGGCTTCTCGAGTTCTTCTACAGCGAGGCATCTACCGGTATGAAGTCCATTGGGAGCTCCCTTTTTTACTGCATGCTTGGAGTGGCAGCTTGGCTTGTGACATTACTCATTGAGTTGGTGAATCGGGTCACAAGGCATGGTGGTAGGAAGCAAGGGTGGCTGGATGGAGCAAATCTCAACAGGAGTAAGCTTGATTCGTTTTATTGGTTGGTGTGTATTCTTGAGCTGGTATCATTCATGGTCTACCTGTATTGGGCATGGCGATATGTCTATAGGAATGACCAGCGAGTTGTCGAGAAGGGCAATAAGAGTCCAGTAGACTGTGATGTGGAAGCGATCTAATTGTGACCATTTGAGATGATAAAAACTGGTTACATCATATTAGTTGCACGCATTTGATCTTTTAAAAAAATAATGTCTCTACTGTGTGCTTGAGACTGTACAGAGCTGCAGTATTAGATCTAGTATCAAATCGAGATATCATCCAGGGCTGTCGTGCACAAACCAGAGCACGAGTACTTGAGCGTGACACTTTATTGGGAAAATGTATTAATAGCACAAAAGGTAATAATGTAAAGTCTAGTGAGATGCTATTGTCTTCAATGATTGGGCAGCATAATATTATTAGTTTGACTTATCCAAGTTGCTTGCCCTTTATGTTTCATTTCAAACTAATTTCTCGGCAACCAAACCCGGCCTTGTGCTATGGACACCACATCTGCTCCAAGTGAAGGTTCTTTTTGCATATGTTTGGTTTGTTCGAGACATGGTGTGGCAAATTGAGGATTCAAACTTAGGATATCCCACACAAATTCTTCTCGATACAGTTTGGTCTATAACTATACTATTAGAGCAACTACAAGAGACTCTAAATCCTTCTTCATTGTTAATTTTAGAGATTTTGATTAAAAAGTTACCTTCCAACAACCTCTCTATTTGGTTATTCAAACATAGTCACTTTTTATTCCGGATTTCTCGCGAGCAAAATATAGAAAAGAGAATAGCTCTCTAGAGTGCATGCGAGATATAGAGAAGCAGTTGGAAAACATGAAGATATAAAAAATAATTTTTATGCAAATGACTCTTTAAATGATGATTTAGAGAGTGATTTTTAGAGAGGCTCTTGGAGATGCTCTTAAGAAGCAATAATTCAGTATAAGTACAAATTAAACTAAAAGTATGATAATATATTTAAAAGATATCATATCATTTTAATTAGTCTTGGTGCATTTTTCCAAAAAAGAGATGCAACGTTTCTGTTCCCATTCATAATTTAACGATTCCACATAGAAAATCTCACTACTACAGAAAACGTTTGTAGGCGCGGGTGCCTGAGAGTTTTTAGGCGCGGGTGCCCCGCCCGCACCTGCTTTTAGCACCTAGAAATAGGGCATTTGCAGGCACGGGCCAACGTCCGGTGCTAGAAATACGTCTACAGGATCGGACAATGGTGTCACCCGTTGTTGGAAATGGTTTTTCAAGATCGGACCATGGCACGCTCCGTTGCTAATAAAATGGTTAGCAGGGTCGGACAGAATAATGGTCCGCGCCTATAAATCAATTTTCAAAAATAAAAAAAAGAAAAGAAAAGGCAGAAAAAAGAAAAATGACGTGGGGCTGCCGGACACGGACGCGCCGCCGTCGCCGACCTTGCTAGCCAGGGGCACGCAGCTCGCCGCTGCAGGCCGCCGCCCTCGCCGGCCAGGGGTGCGCCGCCCGCCGCTGCAGGCCGCCGCCGCCGTGCCAACCGCGCACCCCAAGCGCTACCGGAGGCCGCTCGCATCGGCCGCTCTCGCCGGACACGGACGTGCCCACGCCGGCAGCTCACGGGCAGCCCGCAGCTGCAGGCCGCCGCAGCCGTCCGCTCCGCGGCTGACGGCGAGCCACCATCAGCCGACCCCGCCGCCGTGTCACCCTGCAAGAACCCGCTCGCATCGGCTGGCCACTCAACGCCGCCGCAAAACTCTTGCGCCGGCACCTCGCGCTGCTGCTAGAGCCCACCCGCGTCGGACGCTCGGGCCATCCCCCCCGCAGCCCGCCGCCGCCGGCTCCTCGTGCTGCCGCGGCAGCCCTCCGCTTGCTGGGGGTCACCGGCCCTCCGCTTGCTGGGGGCCGCTGGGGATGGCCGCACCGCCGCTTGGGAAGGCGGCTTAAGCACCGGTGTCCCGGTGGCCAGCCAGGCCGCCGCTGAGAGCCTGGGGAGGGAGAAGAAGTGAGGAAATGGGAGGGACAACGGGGAAGGCGGGGTGAGAGGTGTGAGGATAAGGCTGTGAGGGAAGGATGGGGTGGATGGATCTGCGAGAGAGGGTTTCCACCAATCAGAGAGCTCCGTTTTCAAACGTGGATCGCTGAGCTAGAAAGTTGTGCTTCTTCTACGCACCTATAATCAATTTTTCAATAACTAAATGATCTCGAATTAAAAAGTTATAAACTACAAAGTTTTAGATTTTGTTGAGCTCTACAACTATGATATAGAAACTATTTACATCCGAGATCATTTGAAAATTTTAAAAGTTTAAGATTTCAAATCGGATAACATATAATGATATTTTGAACTATTAAACACTCTCAAACAAAAAAGTTATCAACTACAAAGTTTTAGCTGTACAACTTTGGTTTAAAGTTTATCTTCATATGAGATAGTATTGAGCTATACAATTTTGATATAATGTATATCTTATTTTAAAATAAATTTGTGAGCACCTAAATGATGTCATGTCCAAAATTATCAACTACAAAAAATTTTATCTCGTCGAGTTGTACAACTTTGGTATAAATCTTATATACATTCAAGATTGCATGAAAAAGTTTGTATTCAAAAAACACATCTCTCACACTAGTTCATGCAACACTTAAAGTATAACTTAAAATTTTGTGCACATCTTATCATTGCAGTTACTGAAATGATGGAATCACATTTTTTATATGTAATATACTTCAATACAAGTTGAGTGTACATGTTTAAAATAATTTGAATGTGTTTTGCTATTTATTCAAATTAAAGTAACACTAGTTTTCAAAACTAGAGTGTTTATCATGATATTTAGAGTATTAAACCATCCGAAATGAAAAATTTGTTAACTATAAAGTTTTAGGTTTCGTCGAGATCTACCATTTTCATATAAACTTTATTTTCATCCGAGATCATATTTAGTTAATTTCTATTTTTTTCTCTCTCGTGGGCCATCTACAGCGACCCAAAGTCCAATAACACAATGTGGCCCATTTCCCTAATGTTGTTCAGTTTGGCCCGAAAACTCAACTGGCCCAAAACTGAGCTGGCCGGAAATCAATTTCCAGGTGTGTGTCATCCCACGACCCGCGCCTAAAAATGGTGACCATTTTCAGGAACGTCCAATGGGGTGAGCCGCACCTGAAAATGATCATTTTTAGGCGCGGTTTATCCCATCACCCGTTCCTACAAATAGTCGCTATTTTTAGGCGCGGGTCATGGGATGGAGCATTCCTGAAAATGGATTTGTAGGCGCGGACGAATTGCTACAGGAGCCGTGCTCTATTTGTAGGCGCGGATGACTTTTTGAGCCGTTGCTAGAAAAAAAAATGGGAGCACCTACAAATCGTTTTTGTAGTAGTGTCTACAATGGATAATCAACTGCAATAACTCATGAACTAAAATGAATTCAGATACGGCTTCATGAGGGCTGGCCGGCTAGGCTCATAGAGCTAGAGCTAGAGGACGAGGCCTCCAACCCTAAACACTAGAGGAATTGGTTGAGGAGGGCCCTTGAATAGGATATACACTCAATGGAAAGGAATTGCCGAGCTAAGTACACACTAGGGAATGGAAAATAATTTTTCTCTCCCATGGGCTAGGCCTGTATCTTAGGTAATGTGGTGCTCACCTAGTATAGATAGTCGAACCTTGATGGAGGATTATTATTTTTTTCATCTTTGTTGCAATGGATAGGATGATTCCATATTCCCGTCTTATATTTCGTTGGGGGATATGGTACAGTTCCTTGTTTTGTTTTTGGTTTGGGGACACATGATAGTGGGATAGGGCAAGAGATGTGGGGTCCACCTATCATCCTCTCTTTTATTTCTCACCTGCACACACTGCTACCAAGGGATGAAATTGGAGCGATATAGACAAATATATACAAATACAAATACATATATTTATATTTTCACAAATTCAAGTACAAATAATGTTATATATGTTGGATATGGATATCTATCCTATTTGTATATTAGATCTTAGATTTTAAATATCCCAATGCAAGTATGGTACAATTATTGAATATCAGGATTTTGATATGGGATGTGATTTAGTGTTTGCCCTTCTCCGAATGAACGACCAAAGAATATCATAGTATTTTCACCTCTACAATCACCAATATTGGCTCGTCTAAACATCCCGTGCATTGCTGCATTGCAGCTCTCCCATTCTGCTACAAGACCACACTACTGCTCGCCCACACCCCTCTCTGGTCGCACTACCCATGCCTACTCCATCACTTCTGCCAAAAATGCTCTGCCACCGCCGCCGCTGGGCGTGAGTCACTGGAGCCCATCCAAATCACAACTGATGTTGCCCTTAGGACTTGTTTGATCCCATTCACACTGCTGCAAGCTAGTGCCTACACTCATGAAAAGATGGCTAGGTTTCTACAAAGAGAGAAAACACTGACGGCGAAGGCCGAGACAGGGAGGTGATGAGGCTCACGGCGGGGGTAAAGGTGGAGTCATGGACAGGCTCAACGAGGACTTGTAATTCCAGCGGCTCAATGTGGTAGCATCAACTCCCCCTGAATGGTTCCAACTCCTGCTCTTCCTTCTTCTAGCAAGGCTAGGGTTTGTGCCAATGTCAGAATTGGGCGAAGGGCTGCGGCAGTGATGGGGTATTTAATCACATAGTGGCATGGGTAGTTGCCTGTGCTTGACCACCTTGCACAGTATGGACATCTAGTTGTTGGCATGTGGGCCAGAGGGTACTTAGCGGCCATCCAGTGGTTGCGCCATGCATGGGCGCATGTGTCCGCAATGAAAGGGGGCAAGGTAGGCTGGCATTCTAGCGGGTTGTTTGAGAGGGGGTGGAGGAATGGGAAAACAAACATTCTGGTCCTATGTTAGAGAGAGTGGGTTTAGGGTGAGGTGCAGATGCTGAGCCAAGCTGCTGGACAGGCCTGTGGGCTGCTCCGCACAACCTGCCTTGGCCCATTAGGTTAAAGGGAGAGGGAGAGAGTGTTAGATGGGCTATGTTGTCTTGGTCTGTTGGTCATCCCGTATGCCTTTTAGACTATGTTTTTTTCTTATAGTATTCAGCTTTGTTTTGATTTGCTTTTAGCTTTTATTTTGAATTTGGAATACACCACATTTAAGAAGCAATTGAAATCAAGTAAATCCAAATCAAACATGCACTCATGTCACTATTATAGAATGAACTATCACAAACAGTCTATCACTCTCGGTTCGTGTACATCTATTTTCATTTGTGTTTGGTTTGAGAGCTTGCTTAGAAAACAATGTTAATATATGTTCTCCACCTTCTATCGCTTATCATTGTTTGCTATGCTACCATGTCCTACAAACTTTGATTTTATTCACAAGTCATGAATGCTCTAGTATGATAGCCTTTACATGCTTGTTTCCAATAAACCTTAGAGGAATATGCTGACAACATATTTGCTTGGAGGTATTTAACTGGTGGTGATGTGAGAGAGTAAAATTCTATTGTTTGTTTTGTGGGCATGGAAATCCTACTGGGATGAAAAAAACTCGACCTGCGAAGGGCAAGCCGCTCCCCGGGCATTTCATGTATGAAGAAGGCCTTCTCATGTAGGCCGAGAAAATCTCCAAATCTCGGCCGTGCCCTGACACTAGGAAACGTAACCCATGAGACTTCTGCCTAGGCCACACATGGTCCTCAGACCGAGCTGGGCCGTCTCTTAACCAGTGCTTTGGCACACGGGACCAGCGATGGGATTTTTTATTTTTCTAGACATTGTGCACCGTCCAGGGATTGAACCCTGGGTGGGAGCTCCCCAACTGGTAGCCTTTGCCACTGCACCGTGATCCCCTTTGCATTCGCTAAGAATGACAAATTTGCATCTTACTGTTCCAATATTTCAACAACCTGATGCTCATATGGCAGGTGCTGTTCCAAGTCATGGTGATTTTAATCAAAATCATGTTCTTGTAAAGGAGCTAGTCTTTCTGATGTTTATCATGTAATGAGAAGTAACACAAAGAGCAAGGCACCATGGACAATGCATGCAATTTGTCTCTATCGTCCATGTCTGTGCCATTTCTGTTGCATATGCGAACGAAAGAGAAGACCTGGAAAGCATCTTGATCTGCAGGCCATCCATGGGATAGACAGTAGATTCCGTGGTTGATCATGCCATGCATGCGTCGCCATCTAGCTGCCGCGCCACGCGGTTGCTTTCACGGAAAATTGGGTTGCCGTTTCCATCTCACCGCTGGCTCCATCCCCTGCAGCCCACAGTAGACGTCCTCCTCACAAACATCTGGCTGTCCCTCTCCACTATATACCTCTTTATATAGTATATACACATGGAGGCCCTCTCTCAAACACAGCCTTCATCTCTCACTCTCCTTCCTTCCTCTCCCCAGTGACAAGAGGGGATCGGGTTGGAGGCCCCCCCGCCAATCCTTCGTCCTCAATTCCCTGCTGGTAGGTGTTCAACTATAGGTGTGATTTGGTTGGCGATAAATCCAAGCCCTATCTTACTTGCTTTGATGAGCTCACCGATCCTTTATTTCCTATATACAGCTTGATGGAAGATAGATCCATGGACTCGATCTCCAGCACTAATAGCAACACTAGTGCACCATCTGCTCTCCTGAACAAGCAGGTAACAGCTCCAACCATCAGCTAGTTCCATACTACTCCCTGCATACCTTCTTGCATATACAAATCGATTTGTGGGTCCTTGTTTATTTATATGTTGCTTCTTAGTTTTGGGTGCTGTGGTAAATTATAGCTCTGTGCTGAAAATAAGGTTTGTCATGTATGAGCTAGCTGCTAGGTACAGTGGCATGTGCACGAATGGATGTGTCTTCTGTTCATATGGATAAGATTGGATTAACTGGGCCACCTACAATCCAATTGATTCACTTCGAGTTTTTTCTTCATTCTAGTCGACTTCTGTGCATGGTTAACAAATACTACAAATATAATACTACAATATGTATATGCCTCAAATTCTAGTAGCGAGTAAGATGACACATAGAGAAAGGTAAATTTACCTGGAATTTCTTTGGAGGTGCCAAACACTCCATTTTGGGGGGTTATCGAGTATTCATGTACCTTCTTCGATTCTGGCAAAACCAATGGAGTATGTGCGATGGCGAATCTAGTAATACGGAGGCATCATATTGGAGTGAGTGGTGCGAGGGTGAGGGCACAATGGAGAACGTAGCCATAGGCAATCAACTAGGTAATGCCTTGTGTGATGTGCATGATGTGCGATTTTAGCGCGATTGGACATGAGGATGGAGACGTTACCCTTGATGGGCAAGTGGTGACCAAGAAGGATACTTTTCGATACTTAGGATCAATACTACAAAATGATGGAGATATTGATGAAGATGTTAGGCATAGAATTTCAGCCGATTGGCTAAAATGGCGTCAAGCTTCGGGCGTCCTCTGTGACAAGACGGTGCCACAAAAGCTAAAAGGTAAGTTCTATAGGACGGCGATTCGCCCGGCAATGCGATATGGTGCGGAATGTTGGCCTACAAAAAGGCGACATGTCCAACAATTGAGTGTAGCAGAGATGCATATGTTATGTTGGTCTTGTAGGCACACAAGAAGGGATAGAGTTCGTAACGAAGATATTCGGGGATAGGGTCGGTGTAGCACCAATCGAGGAGAAACTGACGCAACATTGGTTGAGATGGTTTGGACATGTCCAAAGGAGGCCTCCTGAGGCGCCAGTGCGTAGTGGAGTTCTAGGAAGGGGAGATAATGTAAAGAGAGGTAGAGGTCGACCTAAACTGACTTGGGACGAGTTGGTCAAGAGGGATCTTAGAGAATGGAATATCTCCAAGGACTTAGCTATAGATAGAAGCGCTTGGAGACTAGCAATCAACGTTCCAGAACCGTGATCTTTGCTTCTTCTCTTGGTTACCCTTAACCTTATCTTTGGTCTCGTGCCGTTCTATGTCTTTCTTATCCTTGTTTCTTTTGGGTTTCATCTCTAGCCTACCCCAACTTGCTTGGGATAAAAGGCTATGTTGTTGTTGTTGTATTGTTTCATGCATAGTTTAAGCAAGGAACAACACCTAATATCTCCTGGCCTGTAATGGATTTCAGTCTTTAACTATTGTTGATGATGTGATCTGCAAAGTAAGCTATGAAAAATAATGAGTTCCAATTACAATGAACAACTCCTTTCATGATATTTAAAAAATCAGTAACTGAAAGGAAAATAGAGATTCATCATCTTCTCACCTTAAGTTTCCTAGGTCTGAGAATCCACCCTAATGTCTAAGGTCTGTAAATCTTATCTTGCCATATAGCTGAGGATTGTGTAGAGCAAACTCCATCTGGGCACTGAGATAATATCTATCACGGAACAATACCAGCATATGTATAAGAAGATCGTGACATGCAGAAAAATCATTTGATGACCTAGAAATCTTACCTTCATACGTGCGCTGGCTGCTGTACGGGTTGAGGATGGTAGCGTGTCAATTCAGCTACGGCCGGCAGCAGAACCAAATATATATGGCAGTTGTGTCCCCGATGCATGTCCTCGGTAGAGGAATTGAGAGAAACAATGACGGCAGCCGTCCCTGAAAAAGGGCATGATGAAGCTCAAGGGCGAGGGTCAACTGCACGCACTGGACTTTCTTTGCCGACTCAATTTTTGGGATTGTAATTCTCACAGCACAGTTGATCCTTCGGTAAGGTGGAGGTGAGGAGATGGGATTTGCCTAGCTTTTTGAGGGCATAGAAGGGATGGAGTTTGACGTGGTTTTTTTTCCTCCAAAGAAAGGAAGAGTCCAGGAGGTGGACGTGATGGAGTTTGACATGGAGAATATGAGTTAATCTAGACCATTGATACTACATCGGATGGCTAATTATTTTTTCTTTTCTCCGATTAACGTGAGATTTTCTAGACAGTCTGTGATTAGTATAGGTATAGATTGCTCACACAGAGGTCAACACGATTACTACTTTTTAGGTAGCTAATAGATGATGTTATAAGTAAACACATGTACACAACTACTCGGAGAAGCACATCCTCCAGACATTCAAGAATGCTGACATCTAAGAGCAAGGTTATTGATTTAGCCCGCTATAGGCTATATGCAATTGCCATGTCATATAAAGCCAACCATATAACCAACTCATACAGTGGCTTGGCTGTTAGGTTGGCTAAGAGATAGAATATATTAAATATACAAGTGCTTCGTGTTTGCATGTGTAATCATCTATTATGGTCTACAACTTTGTGGCCATTTTATCACACTTCACATGTAAACTCTTGGAACATACCAAATAAAAAGATAACAAAATATCCGTCCAACTACAGAAAATAGAGATTAGCAACACAATTTTTACTAAGCCATCAGCAGATACCATACCAAAAAAAACGAATTGACTTAAAAACATATTGTCAGATAAATATCCAAACAACTGAGCGAAATTCAGTTTCCTCAAAATTTCACAAGTTTTTTAGTAACAAAGAATGAATACGAGCAGGATTAGCTTGCTCGTTGCCTGTTGCCTATAGCCGCTGCCTCCCTGCTCGTGCTGGGTAACTGCATGCCCAGCGCTGCGCCTAGTGCCCTACCTCCGCTTTGTCATCTGGACTCTATGCGCTCGATTTAAGGCACGGGACTTGGATTTAGCGAACGGGCGATCAAGTGCTTCTCGATCTCCGAAGGCAAGTCCAACGAGGGGAGTTGATTTACTGGCTAGGCAGAGGGGGATTTGGCAGAAAGGAGAAGAAGGGGAGTGGGAGGTAGCAAGACGAAGTGACGCACAGGATCTTGAGGAGGAGGACGCGCTCACTGAAATCGCCTGCAATGGGCTGAGAATGGGCAAGTTTTTCTCAATCTCCGTGATTTAGCCGGGCGACTAGTTACATGCTCGTCCGGTTCTCTCTCCTCTTTTCTCACTCCTTCACCTAGGATTTTGATGATATGGACATCTATTTAGCCTACTGGCTAGACCTTATAATACTTGCTCTAATTCATATCATGAGCTAGTAGCTAGCTATAATTGCTGACAAGGACAAAAGACCTTTTGGTTATCCAAAATAGACAACATCTTTTCTCTTTCCTAAATTTTGAGTCGTCGATTTATGAGAAGTAATGGCTCATTCTCCGCCTAGCTCACATCTTTTCTCGATCAATCCAGACCCTCCCCATAGGATCGAGCTACGGCTTATTTTGGAATGTCTTGACCGTTGGGCTCCAGCTAATGTAATCCAACATCTCATTTCCCCGCCCGCTTATTCCAATTTTTTCTCTGGAGCGATCAATCAACCCTCCTGTACGATACAACTACAACCTATTTGTACATTGTACTAAATTTGGGCCCTAATTTATTTATTCGATCACGCTGAAATCACACATCATGTACTCGGTCTTCGTCCTACTAAGTCTGAAACCCTTCGACTCTAACGTGTGCCTCCATAGCTCTAACTTCCTATTAACCCCCGCCCTACTCTCATCAACTAGCACCACATCATCTGCAAAAAGCATACACCAAGGGATATCACCTTGTATGTCCCTTATGACCTCATCCATCACTAAAGCGAATAAATAAGGGCTCAATGTTGACCCCTGATGTAGTCCTATTTTAATTGGAAAGTCATTGGTATTGCCATCACATGTCCGGACATATGTCATCGCATCCTTGTACATATCCTTGATGAGGGTAATGTACTTAGTTGGGACTTTGTGCCTATCCAAGGCCCACCACATGACATTTCTTGGAACTTTGTCATACGCCTTCTCGAGGTCAATGAAAACCATGTGCAAGTCCTTTTTCTGCTCCCTACATCTCTCCATCAGCTATCATATTAGGAAAATTGCCTCCATGGTCGATCTACCAGGCATAAACCCAAACTGGTTTTGGGTCACGCTTGTCACTCTTCGTAGGCGATGCTCTATAACCCTCTCCCAGAGCTTCATCATATAGCTCATCAGCTTAATCCCCCGATAATTAGTACAACTTTGAACATCTTCCTTGTTCTTGAAGATCGATACTAATATACTTCTCCATTTTTCAGACATCTTGTTTGCCCGAAAAATGCTGTTAAAAAGCTTAGTTAGCCATACTATCGCTCTAGCACCAAGGCACCTCCACACCTCAATGGGGACACCATCAGGACCCATCACTTTGCCTCCCTTCATCCTCCTCAACGCCTCCTCGACCTCCATCTCCTGAATTCTTCGCACAAAGCGTCTACTGGTATCATCAAATGAGACGTCCAAGTCAAGGGTAGGACCCTCATTCTCCCCATTAAACAACTTGTCGAAGTACTCCTGCCATCTGTCCTTGATCTCCTCGTCCTTCACCAGGAGTTGATCTGTCCCATCCTTGATGCATTTGATTTGGTTGATGTCCCTTGTCTTCCTCTCCCGGATCCTAGCCATCCTATAAATGTCCTTCTCCCCTTCCATCGTGCCTAGCCGCTGATAAAAGTTGTCATACTCCTGACCCTTTGTTACACTGACAACCCTCGATGTTGGCTGCACTCTTGTCAAGGTGTAGGTGCTTGAAACACTCCTTTTTCTCCTTAATGGCCATTTGCACCTCATCTCCTTCGCCTCCTGTTTTCCTCCCCTACTCACGCCAAACACTTCTGAAGCCACCTTTCGTACACATGTTGCCATCTTTAGCCACATGTCATCTACATCTTCACCTTCTTCCCATGGCCCCTCACCTAACATCCTCTCCTTAAACATGTGCACCGCTTCCCCGCTAAGCTTCCACCACTTCATTCTTACAGTCTTGGCACGTTTGTCCCGGTGGACACGTACCCGAAATCAAAAGTCTGCCACCACAAGCTTGTGTTGAGGGACAACACCCCAGGTATCACCTTACAATCTAAGCAATCACGTCAATCCTCCCTCCTTGCAAGGATAAAGTCAGTCTGGCTCGAGTGTTGTCCACAGAGGGTATTCGCTAGCAACAAGTCATAGGCTGACGCGAGGTTCAAAACCTCCTCCCCCACTAGATACCTACTGCCATAACCGAACCCCCCGTGCACTCGCTCGAACCCTACATTAGTTGCACCCATATGGTCGTTGAGGTCCCCTCCTATGAAGAGTTTCTCGCTGATAGGCACGGTACTAACTATGGTATCCAGATCCTTCCAAAACCGCCTCTTGGTGCTCTCACTAAGACCTACCTGAGGGGTATAGGCACTAATCACGTTCAGAGTAGAATATCTGACTACCAACCAAACTAGGATAATCCGGTCGCCTTGCCTCCTAACCTCTACAACTCCATCCTTAAGGCTCCTATCGATCAAGACGCCTACACCATTTGTACCCGATGTTGTCCCCATGTACCAAAGCTTGAAACCAGTACCCTCCACCTCCTTCGCCTTCTGGCCCTTCCATTTAGTCTCTTGAACGCACAAAATATTTACAAGCCTCCTAATTGCTACATCGACTATCTCATGTAACTTACCCATTAACGACCCTACGTTTCAGCTACCTAGACGAATCCTAGTTGGCTCGGCTAGCTTCCTTACCCTTCACATCTGTCAAGGGAAGTGTGAAGACCCTTGCTCATTTTCACTACACCCGGGCGCCAATGTAGCGCGCCACTAAGGAAATGACGACCCGATCCTTGCTCACTTGACACCGTGCCTAGATCACGGCACGATGTGTCACCAAGGGGGTGCTGACCCGGCGCTTTCCCACTTATCACTACACCCGGGTTCCGATTTAGTGCGTCGCTAAGAGGGTTACGCCCCCAACGAGTTTCTTATGGGTTTCATATCCATTAGAGCGGCTGTTATAGGTGCTGGTTTGCCAAACCTAACGCACCCCCTCCTTTATCCGGGCTTGGGACTGGCTATGTTGAGACAACTCAAGAAAGTCTTCCAGTCAACATAGGCGGAGTTACTATGCATGAAATAGTAAAAGCATATATTTGACAACTATATATCTTATACAAGCACCTTTGCTATTGTTCTATTAGAGCATAGTAATTCATTCTATAAGTCATTTTAAATGAAAGGAGGTTTTGCACAAATTATTTATGTCAGAGTCCTACAAGTCACCTACATAGGTACAAATATTAATTTTCAGTTTGTGTAGTGAAAACATTATAGATGCTCATTATTTGTTTGTATTACCTTTTGCTGCAATTCACAAATTATGAGTCTCAATATCAGGTAAGATGCATATGTGCCATATTTTCTAAAGCATGGACATACATTTGAAGGAGAAGAGATCTGTGTCAACTCTTTCTCTATTACCATGAAGTTTACTTCTCTTATGTCAGGGCATTGTTTTCACCTCACAAATATATATGGTCCCTCCACACCTGAAGGAAAAGCTGCTTTTGTTAATTGGCTATTTAACTTTGATATAGAAAATTTTGATGACTGGATAGTGGTGGGGGATTTCAACTTCATCAGAAGCCCTGATGATAGAAACAAGCCAGGTGTGTCTATCAGTGATATGCTTGTTTTCAATAACCTCAATTCAGCACTTAGATATTGTTGATATTCCCTTTGATGGGAATAAATACACTTGGAGTAACATGCAGCAGGATCCTCTTTTGGAGAAATTAGACTGGGTCTTCACATCAACCTATTGGGCTGTCCATTTTCCATCTACTAAAGTTCAGAGTCTCTCGAGACCTATTTCTGACCACATTCCATATGTGATAGTTATTGGCACTGCTATTCCAAAATCCTCACAGTTTCGCTTTGAAAATTATTGGACTGACTTTCATGAATTTATGGAAATAGTTTCTTTGTTCTGGCACAATAATCCATTTTATGCTAATATGGCCAAAACTATCTCTTTACAAATTAAGCAACTGAGGAAGGGGTTAAAAGCTTGGAGTAGAGAGCTTTCTAGGCTTGGCAAACTCATCAATAATTGTAATTGGGTGCTGACACTTCTGGATGGGCTTGAGGAACAAAGAGTACTTTCCAGGGAGGAAGTGAATTTCGTTTTTCAGTTAAGCAACATTTGGCTAACCTTCTGGAGGTTAAGAGGGTGTACTGGAAGCAACGTGCCATGGTTCGCTGGGTTAAGTTTGGAGATGAAAATTCCAGCTTTTTTCAAGCTATTGCCTCACTGTCTTTCAAGAGGAATTATATTACTAGTTTGCATCATTCAGGTGATATCTCGGTCACTGATCACAATCTCGAAGCTGGTTTACTTTGGACAGCTTTCAGGGATCGTCTGGGTGTTTCAGAGCTTGAACATATTCTTTTTGATCTTGCCAGTCTCATTTAGAGAGTGGAATTGCCGGTTATTGACACTCCCTTTACAAAAGAGGAGAGTGACCAAGTTGTTAAAGAGATGCCTCCTGATCATGCTCTTGGGCCTGATGGGTTTAATGGTCATTTCATAAAGAAATGCTAGGCATATTATTGCTGAAGATTTTTATAGGCTTTGTGCTGACTTTGCAGAAGGAAAGGTTAATCTGGAATGCATCAATAATTCCTTTATTGCCTTGATCCCTAAAAATGATAGCCCTCTAACAGTCAATGATTATAGGCCCATATCTCTCCTCAATTATTCTCCGAAGTTGATCACCAAGCTCTAAGCAAACTGTAGGATCTAGGATACCAACTAAAATCAAAGCACTAATAAAAATTTATTAGTAACACAAGAGAAATCCTATTTCTACTCAATTCTAGACTAAGGTAAGGTTTGCAACCTAGGGTGACAAGTAAGATTCAATCTCTAGTAATGTAAATGCTCAAGGTAAATAGCCAAAAGGTAGATGAGCAAAGAAATAACCAATCACACAAGAGACCGAATTTTTCCCGTGGTGTCGATGACTTGCCGGTCACCCCTAATCCACGTTGAGGTGGATTGAAAGCTTCAACCGCTTCTCTATCAAGTCACACTTGACGTATAAGCCGGCTTGAATGCAATGAACCTCTCCAAACCCCCACTAGAGTTGCCCTTTACCGCTCCGGTGAGGTGATCACAAGACCTCTCACAATCTTCCAAGGCTTCTTCACAATCTTCTTGAAGAGCTCAATGGAAATCTCACACCAAGCCGTCTAGGAGGCGGCAACCTCCAAGAGTAACAAGCCAATGACGCTTGCTTGATGTTTTCCTAGTGCCTCAATACTCAATGCAATCAAAAGCAATGCACTAGAAAGCCTCACACTCACAAGAATGCAATACCTTAGCAAATGGGTGAGAGATGAATGAGAGAGGGGACTCTTGGGTCAAATGAGCTTTCAGAATGGCCAAGAGAACCTCCCCAAACTGGTGGGATGAGTATATATACTCCCCACACATCCAACTAGCCGTTATGTGTAAAACTCGTGAAAACAGAGTACTGACGGACCGTCCGCCTCAGAGGTGACGGACCGTCCGCCCGTGCCCAACGGCTACTATTTCAAAAGACAAACGTGTCAGAAGTGACCGTTACAGGGTTGGCGGACCGTCTGCACAACAGGGGCGGACCGTCCGTCTCATAGTTAGAAAAAGGTCACCACGCGACTAAGGACCACGTTTCACAAAGGCAGACCGTCCACCTTATAAAGTGTCCTGGAACCCCCAGAAACAGTCTCTGCATGAACGGTCCGCGAAAGGGTCCACCGTTCAGAAAAACACCTGTGGACCGTCCGATAGAACCTGGCGGACCGTGTGCCTTATAAAAGGTGTCCAGACCCAAAAAGCAACACTTAGCCGATTTTCCATCCGTAAAGTCAGAGGCGGACTGTCCGCTACCCCTTAGGCGGACTGTCCGCCTTACCAAAATCAGCAAGGTTGGAAAATCTTCATCTTTTCGTTTTCTATCCAACTATTTTCAAACGAAGTTAGCTCTCATGGATGCATTTACACTATTTGAGCAAGTTGGCACTAGAGTCATATCAAACAACCATAATTGACCCCTCTTAATAGTACGACTATCTAGCCTATTAATCCGGTCAAAATTCTTCTCTAAAGCTCCTTGAGACTGGTAAAAGAAACATCCTATCTTTTTACCTTTTCCTCTAGTGTCCATTTGCTTCAATATCTGGCGATATATCGTAATCAATTATTGAAGCTCATCCATTCATCCGGACTAACATAATCTCATCATCTCAATTGAATTGTTAGTCCATGATGATTGTCATTAATTACCAAAACACATTTAGGGGCCTAGATGCACTTTCAAAAACCGACTGCAATCAATGATTTTAAAAGTGGTACATGAAAATCAATATGGGTTTATCAAAGGGAGAACCATACAAGATTGTCTAGCTTGGGCTTTTCAATTCCTGCACATGTGCCAACACTCCAAAAAACAAATTGTTCTTCTAAAATTGGATTTTGAGAAGGTGGAACATCAACTTATTCTCTCTATGCTCAAGCACAAGGGTTTCTCTCCTAAATGGGTACAATGGATTGAATTTATTCTTAGCACTGGCTCCTCTACTGTCCTTCTAAATGGGGTTCCAGGCAAACCCTTCAAATGCAAGAGAGAAGTTAGATAGGGAGATCCTCTCTCATCCCTTTTGTTTGTTTTGGCAGCTGATCTCTTACAGTCTCTGGTTAATGACACAAATAGGAGTGGTAATCTGGTGCATCCCCTTGGACCTACATATGGAAGATATTATCCCATTATTCAATATGCTGATGATACACTGATTGTGCTCCTAGCTGACGCAACACAACTTTTATTCTTACAAGGACTGCTGCAGGAATTTGCCGATTCCTCTAGGCTCAAAGTGAATTTTCAGAAATCCTTTCTAGTGCCTATAAGTATCGATGATGCTAAGGCACAGATGTTGGCCAGTGCTTTAAACTGTCAGGTTGGGAAGATGCCTTTCACTTATTTGGGCTTGCCTCTTGGGACCACAAGGCCTACTGTTCAGGAATGGCTCCCCCTGCTGAATAGGATTGAAAGAAGGCTAATGGGTCTAAGCACATGCCTTTCATATGCAGGTAGGTTGATCATAATTAACTCGGTTCTGAGCTCTTTACCAACCTTTTATCTCTGCACCCTGAAGTTCCTAGTCTGGGTCATTGAGCAGATTGATAAATATAGGAAGCATTATCTTTGGGATAAAGGGGATGTCAACAGGAAAGGAGGATGCTTAGTTGCATGGAAAAAGGCATGTTTATCTAAAGAGAACGGTGGGCTTGGTATTATTGATCTTAGAACACAGAATAGTTCCCTGTTGCTCAAGTACATGCACAAGTTTTATAACTGTGTTGATCTGCCTTGGATTAAACTTACTTGGCATCACCTGTACAGAAGATCAATTGTACCTCATGTCAAAACCCCATCAGGTTCATTCTGGTGAAGAGGTGTTATGGCTCTCTCGGATCAATTCTGGATGATTGCTACATGTAAAGTGAATGATGGCCACACTGTCATGTTTTGGCAGGATGCCTGGGACCTTGGAGTTCTGCAATTTGCATACCCACAACTATTCTCCTTTGTGAGAAATAAGCAAATCTCAGTGGCCAAATTTCTTAGTCAGGATGCATACCAAAATTTTCATACACCAATTTCTGAGATTGCTTCGGAGCAGCTGACTGAGCTTAGTCAACTAATTTAGGCTCTAAATGTGGGAGAAAATGAGCATGATAGCTGATGTACATTTGGAATTCAGCCACTTTCTCCACGAAGCAGGCCTACACAGCTCTGAAGGGTACAGACACAGTCAACCCGATCTTCAAATGGATGTGGAAGTCTCAGGTACAAGGGAATTATAAGTTTTTATTTTGGCTTTTGCTTCATGATCGACTTAATACAAGACAGCTCTTAAGGAGGAAGAATATGGTTCTGCAAGATTACTCATGTGTTCTTTGCTCTAGGGGCTCTGATGAGTCTCTCTTGCACCTCCTTTTCACCTGTCCTTTTAGCACACGTTGTTGGCAGTCTCTGGGGATAACTTGGACCCCAGCCCTGTGGTCAGTGACTATTGACGGCCATTATAACCTCGTAGTGACCGTCAACATCTCGGTAAAATGAGGATGATCATACCATATTCCATACATAAAAGTGCTTTCACTGACAAATTCCACAAGTTTTGGATGAGTTGTGCTTGTAGGACAAATCAGGAGAAACCAGGGCCAAACCTGGCTCAGAGCCAGGCCGGCCGGCCTAGGCCAGGCCGACCGGCCTCCCCTGGCCATGTCTGGCCACGTCACTGATCCACAACATATGCTAAGCACCCAAGATGATCAGGAGATGCGCAATCAACGTCGGTTTGATCCAAGGACCCGGAAGGCCTAGAGTGGGAAGCACATGCATTGAAGGGCCCATATCCTAGGATTCTCGGACAAGCTTTAACTGAACGCAACTAAAACCGACTTCAGGAGAGCATCAGGGCCGTTCCTGCAAAGGTCGGTGCCAAGTGGCACCAGGACCAGACCGGCCGGCCTAGATGAGGCCGACCGGGCTCCTTCTGTGGCCGCCACGTCTCCTCCTTCGCGTGAAGCTTAAGCAGGTCCTTGGTGTGCTAATGACGCTGGCATCCACCCCCTGGAGGCTATAAAAGGCAGCTCATCCACCTTGGGAAGACACACTACATTACTCAACTCTCTACTTGAAGGGAGTCCTTGTATCATTTTCATTTCTTAGATTAGGATTAGAGTTGGGAGTAGAGTCGAGTCGAGCTTAGCTCGGATCTTCGGAGTCTTCGGAGTTCTGGTAAAGCTCTTGTATCCTTTCCTTCTTTTGAAGAGTTTATTAATACAACTACTTTCTTACTTCAGAGCTTAAGTTTATCTTTTATCTTTTTGTCTTGCTCTTCTTTAAGAGTAAAGATCTTGCTTTCTTTAGAGCAAAGTTCTATCCCCTTTAGTTTTAGTTTAGAGTTTAGTTTAGCTCTACCGGGCTTTATCTCGCGGGTTTGCTCGCCTTGACTGGGCCGTAAGACGCCTTAGGGAAGACGGGGGATTTCTCTTGACAGGCCTCAAGAGAAATCTTAATCATTGAGTGCAGACGTGGTGTCTGGCATGTTGATTAACTAGGAAGTGTGTTGCACCCCACGGAACTGCAGTGGTAGGCGGCAGGTGGTGACAGCCCTGTCCGTCCTTCGTAGTCCACCACGTTCGGGTGTATTCATAAAAGTAGTGCTGAGCCTGGAGAACCCCTTCTCTCACCCCGTTCTGAGGTTCTCCCGTTCTAGCCGTCGAAGCGAGCTTTGTTCCCGGTATCTAAGCTAGAGTCTAGACCAAGGCTACAGTGCCTTTTGCTCTGAGTTAGGAAGTGTCTAGGTCCGGTCTCTCCCAACGTCTTTCCTTTTCTTTAGAAATAGGTGCTCCGTGTGTCGCTGGTCTTCTAGACCTTCTATCCGGTCATTCATTTGACCATTATCCCCCCAAACCTAGAGTTTGTGCCCCTGGGTTTGTGGCTTGATATTTCTGGCAAGATATATCATTTCATTCTTCAATACACTTTAACCATCTGCTTCCCTACGGAAATATAAATACGATACCCTAGGGTTACTCCCGAGGTGAAGTGCTACAACGAGATATATTCTGTGCGCTTGCAGAATTAATTTTGCATACAACGACATATATCTTCGCGCTCTTGAGCGTTGCTAAAACGTGACGCTAAGGAGTGCCAACAGTGACACGACCCGTTCAGCGCAACAAGCTTTTCAGAGGAAGTTCTTCAGAGAAATTGCAATAGTAGCAAGTTGGAGCATTTGGGTACACATGAATTCTATGATTTTTGATGGGGGTGTTCTTTCTTTTGCAAGATGGAAGCTACACTTCAAGGGGGAGCTTAACAATATTATGCATCGCGTGAAGCCCGTTGAAGTAGGACTTGCTAGATTGGATTTGTAATTACACCTAAACTCTTTCTTTAGGGTTTCCTGTTAGGCTTGATGCCTTGTAACCTGTATATATTACTCTTGTAGAATCAGCTATCCCACCGAGGGGTATCCCTAGGTAGTAGAGTTTTTGTTGGAGTGATCGTAGAATCAGGAAGTCGACGATTACGTGACACGCGATTTATACAGGTTCGTGTGACAATCTAGGTGTTTAATTAACTTAATCACCTGCTAAACCTTGTGTATTAGCCTCATTAGGTGTAATTAAGCCCCATCTAGATTTTCACTTAAGAAAAGTCCACCCAAAACCCTTTGCACCTCGGTGAACTTTGGACCTTTCCTGGTTGGCATGGTTTGAATTCAAATTTTCACTTAAGAACTTGAAAATCGACCAATACAAAAGTTGTTCAGTTTTTAATGGGACACAGTTTTGTCAATTGGCTCATTTCAAGATTTTGAGTGGAAAATACCTTAAATCTCAGTCAAAGTCGGTCAAACCCAGAAGTTCACAGCCGGCTAACACTCGAGTTCAAGCAGTTTTTCCCTAAGTTTTCCTGTCGATCTGCTCACTTTTCCTTGGTCATGCTTTGCAAAACTTGTAGCTGGTAGTCTGGAACACGACTTTGCTTTTTGGAGATTTTGAACTTCAGTTCAAAATTTTGGAGAAAATCGTGTTGGAAAAGACGCCCGGCAGGTGTTCGATGGAAGGACGTTCACGACGCCGGTGCTCACGTTTACGCCAACTGCGCTCGCCACGCGGCGGCCGGCCTCTGACATGGACGCCGAGGCCGCGTCAGCGGCTTAAATGTGTCGCGCCCTGTCCCTCGCTGTCCGCCCGGCAAACGCCACTCTGTCCCCCGCGCCGTCCCGACCGGACGTGACGCGCGTTCCGTGCATGCCACGTGGCCGCCTTCGACCCGCCGGCGATCCACCGCGCCCCCGTCCCGACCAAGCTTGGCGACAGGATCGTCATGGACCCCAATTGCTCGCCAACTCACGCTCTTGCCTTCTCGACCGGCCGTAGACCAGCCCCACTCGGGCGGCGCCTCGCCGCGACAGGCCGCCGACCGGTGCGCCTTACCGTCTTGGCCGCCAAGCCAGCGCCGACCGAGCCGCCACGTGCAGCTTCGCCGCATCCGAGCCGTCATCCAAACCTCGCCCTTGGCCGCCTATAAAAGGCGCAGCACCCCCTTCACGCGAGCCCCCTCCGCCGCTCGCCATTGCCGCCGCCAGGTTGTCGCCACCGCTCCCCGCCGTGCCTGTTGCTCCGCCACCGCAGAACACCACCGGAGCTTGCGCACGCCACAGCTACAACTCCCTAGAGCCCCAGCTACTCTTCTCCGCCACCACCGTCGCCGGCATAAGTATGGATTTCATCGTTGGATTACCGCTCACTTCCCAAAAGCATGATTCCATATGGGTTATCGTTGATCGGCTTACCAAAACCGCCCACTTTATTCCAGTCAATACCACTTATCAAGCCAAGCATTATGTGGACATCGAGCAAATTGTTCGTTTGCACGGGACGCCAAGACCATCATATCAGATAGAGGTTCTCAGTTTATGTCTCGGTTTTGGGAAAGGTTACAGGAATCCGTAGGGACCAAATTGATCCATAGCTCCGCATATGACCCACAGACGGATGGCCAAACTGAACGAGTAAATCAAATAGTTGAAGACATGTTAAGGGCTTGTGTGACACACTTCGACAAGAATTGGGACAAATGTTTGCCACTCGCTGAATTTTTGTACAACAATAACTACCAAACTAGCTTGAAGATGGCACCTTTTGAGGCACTGTATGACAGGAGGTGTCGAACTTTGTTGAGTTGGTCCCAAACCGGTGAGAGACCGATGTTAGGCACTGACCTAGTAACTGAGGCTGAAGAGAAAGTGAAAGTGATTCAGGCTAACCTGAAGGCCACTCAATCCAGGCAGAAAAGTCATTTTGACAAGAGGAAGAAACCCCTACAGTTCAAGGTAGGAGATCACGCTTGCCTACGTGTCTCGCCAACCAAAGGAGTACAAAGATTCGGAGTAAAGGGCAAATTGGCACCTCGTTACATTGGGCCCTACGAGATCATAGAAGTTTGTGGACCCGTAGCTTGCCGAGTACAGCTCCCCGAGAGACTCTTAGCTGTCCACAATGTTTTCCATGTATCATCACACAGAGGAGGAAGCCACATGGGAAACAGAGAATTACTTTAACACCAAGTTTCTGGGTTTTCTTCTTCTTCATGATCGTAAGCACCCTTCCACCGCACTAGCTTTTTCCTACGCTTGAATCTCGGGTCGAGATTCTGTTTAAGGGGGGTAGGCTGTGACAATCTAGGTGTTTAATTAACTTAATCACCTACTAAACCTTGTGTCTTAGCCTCATTAGGTGTAATTAAGCCCCACCTAGATTTTCACTTAAGAAAAGTCCACCCAAAACCCTTTGCACCTCGGTGAACTTTGGATCTTTCCTGGTTGGCATGGTTTGAATTCAAATTTTCACTTAAGAACTTGAAAATCGACCAACACAAAAGTTGTTTAGTTTTTAATGGGACACGTTTTTGGCAATTGGCTCATTTCAAGATTTTGAGTGGAAGACACCTTAAATCTCAATCAAAGTCGGTCAAACCCAGAAGTTCACAGCCGGCTGACACTCGAGTTCAAGCAGTTTTTCCCTAGGTTTTCCTGTCGATCTGCTCAATTTTCCTTTGATCACCCTTTGCAAAACTTGTAGCTGGTAGTCTGGAACACGACTTTGCTTTTTGGAGATTTTGAACTTCAGTTCAAAATTTTGGAGAAAATCGTGTTGGAACAGACGCCTGACAGGTGTTCGATGGAACGACGTTCACGCGCCAGCGCTCACGTTCACGCCCGACCGCGCTCGCCACGAGGCGGCCGGCCTCTGACATGGATGTCGAGGCCACGTCAGCGCCTTAAATGCGTCGCGCCCTGTCCCTCGCTGTCCGCCCGGCAAACGCCTTTCTGTCCCCCGCGCCGTCCCGACCGGACGTGACGCGCATTCCGCGCGCGCCACGTGGCCGCCGTCGACCCGCCGCGCCCCCGTCCTGACCAAGCTTGGCGACAGGATCGTTGTGGACCCCAATTGCTCGCCAACCCGCGCTCTTGCCTTCTCGACCGCCCCCAGACCAGCTCCGCCCGGGCGTCGCCTCGCCGCGACAGGCCGCCGACCGGCGCGCCTTGCCGTCTTGGCCGCCAAGCCAGCGCCGACTGAGCCGCCATGTGCAGCTTCGCCGTGTCCGAGCCGCCGTCCAAACCTTGTCCTTGGCCACCTATAAAAGGCGCAGCACCCCCTTCACGTGAGCCCCCTCCGCCGCTCGCCATTGCCGCCGCCAGGCTGTCGCCACCGCTCCCTGCCGTGCCTGTTGCTCCGCCACCGCAGAACACCACCGGAGCTCGTGCACGCCACTGCTATAGCTCCCCAGTGCCCCAGCTGCTCTTCTCCGCCACCGCCGTCGCCGGACATTGGTGAAGACAGAGTCGCCGCTGCACTGCTCCGTCGCCCGCCGCCATCGCCCCACCTCCGGCCGTGTTTCCTACACCAGATCTACTCGAGGTGAGGCGGTGAGCAACCCTAGCTTGATCTCATCCAGCTCTGTGGTCCCACATCGCCGGATTCCGGCCAAACCCGCCGTCGGCCGTGACCTAGGGACCACATTGCAAGCCTTTAAATCTGTTAATAAATTGTATAGATCTAGATTTGAAATTAGAGATCTTGTAAAATAGGTTAAAAATCACACATAAATCGGCAAACTCAATTTTGTTGGGCTCTCTGTGTCAATGTCTATCTTTTATAGAAAGCTTGTATATGTGTTTTCTGCTTAGATTTCAAACTAAGTTCAAATCTGTTCAAACATAAATTTGTGCATAGTTTGAAATCTACTGCTTTGTTTCTGCTAATTTTTGGGCATGTTATAGATTATGAAATGTTTAGGCTTCTGTCAAAAGTTGGCACAAAGTTACACACTAGATTTTGAGTTATTAATTGTTTAGGCTGT
Source organism: Urochloa ruziziensis (assembly GCA_015476505.1). NCBI lineage: Eukaryota > Viridiplantae > Streptophyta > Magnoliopsida > Poales > Poaceae > Urochloa > Urochloa ruziziensis. The sequence goes on from CM027120.1 coordinate 21,140,632, forward strand.
CAGTGCACTTTCGGATCTACAATTTTAATAATTAATCTATGCAGCTTCTGAGCTCAATCTTTTCACAGGAGCTCTGTAATGCCTTGATGCTTGTCTGGTAAAAAGTAGAGCTTAGTTTGTGCTGGCTCACGTGCTCTTTTAATTAATGACAGTTTAATCTTGGCTAATTCAAACATCAAGATCCTTTGATCTTTTTAAGCTACCCTTCGGCATGTGAGCTTGTTTAGACCAGTATAGGCTCTGGTAATTTTCTAAGGATAAATTGATGATAGTGTTGTTTATTAGGATTTATTCTTGATGTTAGTGTGCTGTCCTTGTTTGATTTATTGTGGTAAATGTATACATGATTTTGGCCTAGTTTTTGGTCAGTAAATCAAGTAAACCACCAAAATCAACGTGGCGCCGTCATCCTCGTTTGCTGACGTGGCGCCGTCAACTGGAGCCGTGAACCCTGTTAGCTGATGTGTTTCTTCTGCACGCTGCAGTCGTGGCGTCATCCCCGGCGTCCGCGCGTCACGATTTCATTCGTCCACGTGTTGACTGTTCATTGGTGCACGTGTCACTGTTCCCGTCGTAAACGTGTTGTCGTTTCATTGGCCCACGTGTCCCCTTTCTATTTGTCCACGTGTTCGTTTCCTATTTGTCCACGTGTCACTTTTTCGTGGCGCCACGTGTCCCTTTTCACTGACGCACGTGGCGTAGTTTAACTGGATTATGTGGACAAAATGAGACAAGACATGTGTCTTATTTTTATTTGTACAGGTGTCACGTTTTGAGTCGCCCACGCGTCAAATCTCTACCATGCCAGGTGTCGCCTTTTTATTCGTCAACGTGCCGTGTTTCATTTGTCCACATTTCGTCTTTTTATTCGTCCACGTGTCGCTCCATGGTGAGGCCACATCATGGGCTTTACCGGCCCATTCATCACATTATTATACCAGAAATTACAAATCGTTCACAGAAAATTCAGTACAATTGTTCTAAAGAAACAAAGAAAACTCAGTACAATTAAATCGAACCCAACGAGTGTCAAAAACGCGACAAAGTTCACCACATGATCAAAGTTTGGATCCACACAACAGAATGCCAAGTGTATCAACAACAGTTTCACAGATATAGGATCAAGCCTGAGAAGATGTACCAATTTGGCTTGACTGAAAGAGCTTCATGAGGAGCAGCTGGCTCTTTTCCTGTTGCTTCTTGAGCTCCTCGTACAAGCTTTGATTCGAGGCAAGCCTTTCATCTGCTGCTTCACTCCTCTTCTTCAGGTCTTCGATTGTATCAAGGAGAACTGCTGAACTTTCTTTTTTAGCAGCAAGTTCTTGCCGAAGCGATTCTTCACTGTTCGAGCGAGGCGGCATGGAGCGATGCTTGGGTATACCAACATTCTTCAAAAAAGTTGGGGAGGTGGAGCTGTTCTGGGAGAGAAACTTGGAAACTACCTCGACACTAGTCATTGTCGGCGCCCGATCCATCAGGTGGTTGTGCCATCATATTTTCCATTGAAGCCTACAAAATCCAAATATGAACTATATATAAGTGCACTGATTATAGTAAGGAGGATTATATTAGACAAATTAGATAATTGCTACTAAACAGTTTTAATATAATCCCTTTCTTAGGGAAGTAATGAAGACATGGGCAACCATGAATGTTAAAAGTATGAAGCATGTACATACAGATAATAATTGGAGAAAGACAGAAATGGAAGCAAGTGCAATGGCCACGTAGACACGCAATTCTGGTACCGACTTGTTGAGCATGTGAACCAACAGAAATTGAAATATATACATCGAGCCAATAAGCTAAAACCTGGATAAGCATACAAGCATGTATAGGGACTTACAACTGCTTCTTTAGCCACCTCACTCATACCCCTAGAGCGACTGGTAAGGCAGACCCTGAACGCTTCCACTGCATTGATTTCTTCGTCAACATGATCATGAACTTGATCATCACTTTTTTCCTGGATGCCATCCTCGTTTACTTCAGCGGGTTGTGCATCCTGGTTTCTTTTCTACCTCTGATGCACCAAAGTGGCAGTCAGACAAACATCAAAACTGACAATTCAAAGGCAATTTTCAATAATGGATAGAAATAACACTTAGCAACCATGACAATCAAGCAGACAGAACTGACAAACAGAGATTAAAAAGCTTACATTAGAAGACAATGGACACTTACATAGTCATGCAATTGTGCAATATAGCATCGAGATCCTATTGCATGATGCATCTTCACCTTAGCCCGGTTTTTCTTGTTCTGCTCAGCAATTTCCTGATTGAGATGTATGTTTTAGTCTAGATCACAAGTGTCGGTCCAAAAACACACCATTGGATGTGGCTTTGTTCGATAGAAAATATCTTGCTCCTTGCATTTGACCACTTCTCAACAAGTTTGCACCACTCTTCATCTGTCATGTAAGATATGGGAGAGGTTGTCCTGATCTCATCAGCAGGGATGCCAACAAAGTATTGCTGCTTCAACTTATACCGCACCTGTCGTATCCCTGTCTTGAACACATTTTCACAAGCACTTTTTGTTGCATTGTCTTCTTTGTCAACTGCTAACCTCCCCTGGATATTAGGATTGAATTCAGAGTTAGCCTTGGGACATATTAGAGTGGAATGTAACACAGGGGTCAGGGACTGCAGAGATGGACTCACGGCTAGCCTTCCCAGTAAGCTTTCAAAATATGATGTGCTTTCATATTCTTTCCAATGGGTGAAGATAGAGACTTGAGACCTAAGAATAATGCCAGCCTCTGACGCCAACTTGGTAGCTTGCACTGGTTCATGCCGCCTTGACTTCCCCGCAGCAACCTCGATGGGCATCCTTTTCCCAAAAGCTTTAGTCATCTTGTCAAGTAAAACTCCCCTGGTTGGTGGCCTTGCACGCCTTGCGCCACCTTCTTTGTCTATGTACTACATAAATTCGTCAAAATTTTCATTAGTTGTCTAAATTGAAACTATGAATGCGAACTAGGTACATGTTCAACTATCCAACCTTTAGTTGTGGACTCTGGCTGCCTAGAGTGGGTATTCTGACCGGCCTCGTCTTGGCTGTGGTCATTACCATCATCATGATGAGTATCTGCTAGATGAGCATCATCTGCATGATCATCATCTGGATACGACCAGTCCCTCATCGGACTTGGATGACTGTTGTTCACATTGTCATCACCACTGATGTTTTCTGTGGGTGCTGGCAACTCTTCTTGCACAGGGTCTAGACGCGGTTCTGAGTGCTGTAGCCTTTTCAATATCCTACTTGATGAAGCAGCAGCAAACTCATCCTCTGTTGGTGGTTGGGACCTCACTCTCTTGGATTGCCTGCCACCAGGAGCCATGGCACCACCATTTTTCTTTGCACAAACCTTCCTACGTCCAGTCCGCACAGGTGCCTGCAGTGGTGAGAAGGCAAAAGTTTTAATCATGTGAATAAATTCGAACTATTGCAAATATGTAGTCACACTTCTATGCATTGTGTATTTATAGGGTATTTGGAACCCTTCTAAGTTTTGGAATTGTCCTACTTCTATAGCTAGGGGTATGGGCTCCTCTTCTAAATTAGTCTCATCATCTCTGTCAACAGTCTGTTCATCCTCTCCAGGGCTGTAGTCTGATATATCAGTACCTTCACCTCGACACCTATTACCCTTCCTGACTGATCTCTTACACTTGCCAAAACTTTTTATTGTGGACTCAAGGGCTGCTGATGAATCTCTAATTCCAAGCTCTTCCATTCTCCTAACATTCTCCCTTACAATGGCATCCCGCTCTCTTTCGTATTCATTTTGTGGAGGTTCTTACATGTGATAAAACGTTTTAGTATTAGTGACCTAGCAGGTACATGTAACACTAGCATTACATCCCCCAAACCCTAACCATGCATGAATGAGTACTGACCTAGAAGCACGGAACATAGGATGAATTTTGTGTACCTCTTGCAACTGGCCGCCGGCGTCTGCCCATTTTCAATCCGGTGCAGCAGTAGTCGACGACAGGGAAGCAGATGTGGTGCGGCTGAAGTCGTCGCTGGGGAAGCAGATCCGGTGCGGCTGTAGTTGTCACCGCGGAAGCAGATCCAGTTGTGCAGTAGCCTGTTGGTATTTCTTATGACCTACAGATAAATCCGCAAGCGTAAGGATGCCGATGTAGCTTTCACCCGGGAGTATTCCAGGGATCGATTTCCACGGGGAATGAGAAGTGTACTAATCCTTTAATTAATTCTTCCGAAAGGGTAATATGGGGGACATGGATGACAACGAAAAGGAAGGAAGAGATAAAAGGCTGAGGGTAGAGGGGGTACTTGTGTAGCAATAGTGGATATTTCGATAAATCAAGCAAGGCACACTTGTTCAAGAGAGTTCACTTCGGGCGCCTGAGACACCGCCACTCACAGAAAGGGATGAGAAGGGGAGTGGTACCGCCGACCCCTAAGTCCTACAGTCCAGGACTAATGTGGTGGATTACGTCGGTCGAACAGGGATGTCACCACCTGCCGGCTACCACAAATATTCCGTTAAACTGGGTGCAAACCAAGTTAACAACTAGTCTAGGCACCACGCCTATACTAATAATTACTACTTCACTTGATATCAGAACCAAGCACCCACTACTAAGTAGTGAACGAGGAACCAGTGAACAAAAGATAGCAAGACTGAATGCTTAATAAATCAGAGGGAACCAGAATTACCAGACAAGACCTGGATGTTACTCGAAGTTGACCCGCATCCGCCGAGGTACGAAGTGGAAGAGAAACCGGGAGCTCCGGCTTCTCTCCCCGACTCTCACCTCACCTCTCTCCCTATTTTCTGAATATGGGAGTGGTAGCGCTTCGCCGTAGAGCTTCTTCTCCTCTATTTTGTTGTTTCTTGAGTAGGGGTGATGGGCGCGTTTTATAGCCTCCCAAGCATGGAAGCCAGCGTAGATGTTAAGCCACATGCTTGCTTATCTTCCACGTGAAAGGGGAGGCGTAACCGCCACGAAAGTGGGCCGGTCGGCCTCACTTAGGCCGTTCGGCCTAGGATTCTTGCCACCTGGCACCGTCTTTCTTGTGGATGCTCCTGATGATGTCCTGAGGTCGGTAGTTGAGGGATTGGTGACGATTGTCATAGTTGGAGGCCGGCCGGCCTAGGGAAGGCCGTTCGGCCTGGCCCTGGCTCCTCTCGGCCCTCCATTGCACCAACTCACTCATCAACGGTTGCATGTTGTACCTTGAGGCGGTTTTAGTTGCGTTGATTTGAAGCCGTCCGAGAATCCTAGGTAGATGGACCCTCCAATCCATGGCTTAGGCCTTTTGGTCTTAATTTCATCCATGCTTATCAATTCCTTGCTTGGGTGTCCATTGGTGACTTCCTAAGGCCATTGTGCAAAGCTTAGGGCCTTTTGGGGAGGGTGCATGGCCGGCCGGTCTTGTCCAGGCCGTTCGGCCTAAGTCAGGCCGACCGACCGGACAGGTTTCGCCGGCGATTTTCTCGGAGGCATAACTTTTCCGTCCGGACTTCGAATTGGGTCATGCAAGTGTCCATTTCGATCATCTCAGAGGGATCTTCAATATGGTGCTGTCAAATATGGGATTTGGGTGACTTTTGCACCATGTCCATGTCTCCTTTGTCTCAAGATGTGTGCTACTTCACCAATAATGGTATTCCACACACCATATTACCTGTATTCTCTACAAAACATATTGGTGCACAAAACTCGTGGAACTCGTTAGTTTAAATATAATTTCATGTATGCATCACTTGAGTTCCCTCATTATTTGGAAAGGTTGATGGCCAAAAGTGGCATATAACAGCCACACAGCCGTCAACGGGAAGCAGATGCTTCCGGGTGTAGTCATCGCCGAGGCAGCAGATGAGGTGCGGCTATAGTTGTCGACGGGGAAGCGGATGCGCTGCGGCTGTAGTCCTCATCGGGGAAGCGGATGCGCTACGGCTGCAGTCGTAGCCGGGAAAGCAGATTAGGAGCTGCAGTAGGCGATGATGGGGAACCAGATCCTTGCGGGGATAGTCCTCGCAGGGGAAGAAGATGAGGTTAGGCTGTACTCCAGGAAAGCAGATGCAGTGCAGTGGTGTTCGTCGGTGAGGTGTAGTTTGTCTTGGAGTGGAGAGGAGGTGGCCTTTTATAGCCTCCCAAGGTCGGTAGTCACCGTAACCGTCATGCAGCAGGGGGCCAGCCGGCCTGGTGTAGGCCGATCGGCCTACACCTGGCCCCTCTGGTAACTGCCTTCGTTGTGGACACTCCTGATTGCTTCCTGAGGTCGGTAACAGTTGCGTTCGGTTGAACCTGTCCAGGAATCCTAGGTTGTGGGCCCTTCAATCCATGTCTTTCTCGCCCTAGGCCTTCCGGGTCCTTTGATCAAACCGACATCAAAAGCACGACTCATGATCATCCCTGATTCATCAGTAGACTTGTGGATCAACATCGTGGCCAGAAGAGGGGAGAGGGGGCCGGTCAGCCTGGCCCTATGCCCAAATTCCTCCATCGTTTCCTCATTTGCTCCTTCACTCACAAATTGTACAAAACTTGTGGAACTCATTAGAAATAATCAAATTCACTTTGTTATTTGCAAGATGAGCCTGAAATGGAGCGGATTGTTGGTGGTAAAAACATGTCATAATGACCACCAACACGCCCCCCTACCTGAACTTTGCTAGTCCCTTAGCAAAGATTGCACTAAATTATCAGGACACAGCAAGATCAGGGTCATGAACTCAAGGCATACACAAGTCATATCTTTGATTTTCTTTCATACCTTGGATTCTGGTGGCTAACACCTTCATCTTCATCAATTGAGCCTTAGAACAACTCAATGATTGGTCGAACACTTCTTCTTCTTGGCATTTGGAGTTTTTGATAAATTTTTAAAGAAAGCGAGGCATACCCTTATTATTTTTCAACATCTCTCAATCACTCAAAGTGTTTGGAACCTCACCTAGGCTTAGAACCAAGCCTCTCCTATTTCTAAAATGTATAGCGGAGCTTTTGGGTAAGGATCAGCATTGCTCACTCTTCTTTATTTATTTTGCAAGATCGAAGAACTTGTCCAATCATTCATGCCACTCATAAACCTTGGCCAAGTGTATGTGTACTTTGATGCTTGAGCCCTTATTCTAGCATCTTTCATCTTTCCCCTTTCTTTCTCTCTTCTTTTTTTTACTGAAGATATGGAGTGCACCATTCTCTTCTTCACTTTTTTTTAGGGGGATGAAGAGCTTTGATCGCTGTGGACTTTGTTGATGCCCGTGCACTGTGAATGGCCAAGATAAACAAGATAGCACAAATGTGAAGGCAAGCCAGTCGAGCGAGCTCAAAATTTAGAAGGTGGCTATGTGGAAGCGTCAACTTGAACTTGTTATAAGGCTTTGGATAGGACATGTTAAGTTGATGATAACAAGGGTCGCCTCAAGTTTTTATTTTCAAAAACAATCTCCAATGCCTTGAATTGGAAGGTTCAACTTCTCATGTCATCATATCATAAGGATCAATTAACAAAAATTAGGTGCTCCTATTAAAAGTTCCAAAAGTGATGAAATACTTGCGCAAAAAATATCACAAGCATATCCATGATGTCATGCAAAGGGGTTCACTCCCATGAATTTTGATCAAATTTTAATATTGTGAGTCAGGAATTTTATCTGGATCAAAATCATGCAGGGGCAGGAGTTAGGGGTTGCAAACCGTGTCTTGGAGTCGAGCTGGCGGCGTTGGCCACAAGCCCAGGCTGATCGGCCTAGTATAGGCCGGCTGGCCTGGCCTTATTGCCAGGCGCCCCGGTTTAGGTTCTTCTCGATTGTGATTCCCTCAATTACGTGTCTGACACGACATCTCCTCAGTTCTCAGCAGTAGGAGGCCGATTGGCCTGGCCTAGGCCGGCCGGCCTGGCTTTGTGCCCGATCGCGTTGCATTTCGCGCAGTGGCTAGTAGACCGTCTGTGTGCCCTGTTCTCTGCGTGCTTCATTAGCAATTCAGTCTGAGGATGTGGTTGGCACACAAGTGTGTACCAACCACTCATTTTATATGGGTCATCTTTTCAAATAAATTTTATTTTATTGAAATCAAATCATGGGGGTGCTGATTACAAGCGAAATTGAAGAAAAACAAAGCACATGAAATTTAAACTAAGCACCCGAATTCTAAACCTATACTAGCCTATCTACTCCTTCGAGCGCTAGAGGTGCTCATTGCCGGACGCCTTCGCGAGACGCTTGACCTTAGAAGCCATTGCCTTGCGAAGGACCTCGATCTTGTTGTTGGCCTCCATTTGCCCGATCATCGCCTCGCCCACGCGCTCATCCATATTGTTCACTTTGAGCTGGAGCGCGGCGAGCTTCCTCCTCAATTCCTCCACGTCCTCCTCCACCTCCTCATCGGACCACTCCATCTGCCTGGGAGGTCCTTAGATCGGAGGAGGCACCATGAAGCGCTTCCTCCCCACATCGGGCTTCATGGAGGCTGAGAAGAGCCCCTTCCCGAGGCCTTGCCCGCTCCGGCGTGGAGGGCTAGGACTCCTCGACATGTACTGCGGTTAGTACTCCGGTGAGGTGGAGATGAAGAGCGGCACAATCTTCTTCTCGGATGGAGAGGCGACGAGCCGCTTCCCGATGGCCTTCTTTGGGGACAAAAGTCCCGAAGTCGGCCTTCGGGGTGTCTTTGGTCATGGACTCCCATCGGCCTCCTCCTTGGGATTCAAGAGGGAGGCTTTGCCCAAAGGAGAGCCGAAACGGCGACGGGGAGAGGCCGGCCGGCCCTCCTTAGGCCGATCGGCCTGGGAAGGAGGCCGCCAGGCCTCTAGCTTCGCGATCACCTTGTCAATGAATGCCGCCCTCTCAATGATGTCGACGCTGCTGGCATTGGAGGAACTCGACATCCCTTTCAAGGACTTGGATGGAGAAAGGCTACTTCGGGACACCGAGTTTGAGTCTTGGTGGCTGGATTGGGAGGCCATGGCTTGGGATCTCAAGGGTGGGGGAGTTTCTGGAGAAAAGAGGCTCGAGAGTTCTGAGGGGGAAGAAGAGTGGGGAGCCTTTCCTTTTAAAACGATGCTCCTCACCCAAAACCCTACGGATTCTTGGAAGGGATAATGGGAGGAGTGTTTCAAAAGAGGAGTGTCACGGGACGAGCCCAAGCTGGGCCGATCGGCCTGGGACAGGCCGGCCGGCCTGGCCCTGTCCCGGATGCTCCTGAGCTTTTTCGCACTTGCTCCATCCCTCCTTCTTCCAGAAGTTTCTCAGGAATTGGCTAGTGAAAGTTTTAAGAAAAGAAAAAGAAAATCGAAAAGGGAAATCTATCCTAGATAGGGGTCATTTTTAGGTCCCGCCCGAACCTGGACTAGGCAACTTGGATAGCTCGTAGACGTCCATCGTTGGCCATTGGCCTTGAAAATATTTCCATCATTATCTTGGAGGGTTATTGCGCCATAATCGGCGGCATCTAAAACCTTGAAAGGACATTCCCACTTACTTCTAAGCTTAGCATGACCAAACAAAACAAATACAGGAGTTGAAAAGCAATACCCGATCTCCCACTCTGAAATGCTTGATCTTGATGCGCTTGTCATGCCATCTCTTTGTTCTTTCCTTGTAGAGCTTGGTGTTGTGGTAGGCCTTCTCCCTGCATTCATCCAGTTCAGCCAATTGCATTCTTCTTTTTAGTCCGGCTGTCTGGAGATCCATGTTCCACCTCTTGATAGCCCAATGGGATTTAAATTAAAGCTCAACTGGTTAGTGGCATGTCTTGCCATACACCAGTTGGTAGGGTGTCATCCCTATCGGTGTCTTATACGCGGTTCTTGTGACAATCTAGATGTTTAATTAACCTAACCACCTGCTAAACCTTTTTTCTTTGCCCCACCTAGATTTTTCACTTAAGGAATCCTACCAAAAATTCCCTTGCACCTCGGTGAACTTTTGACCTTTCTCGGTTGGCATGGTTCGAATTCGAAATTTCACTTAAGAACTTGAAAATTGACCAATACAAAAGTTGTTCAGTTTTTAACGGGACATATTTTTGTCAATTGGCTCGTTCGAGATTTTGAGTGGAAGGCACCTTAAATCTCAGTCAAAGTCAGTCAAACACAGAAGTTCACCGCAGGCTGGGACCCGAGTTCACGCTGTTTTCTCCTCAAATTTCCCGTTGATCTATATACTTTTTCTATGGTCAACCTTTGCAAAAGTTGTAGTCTGCACTATGGGACACGACTTTCGTTTTTGGAGATTTTTGAGTTCAGTTCAAATTTAGGAGATATTGGAGGTCGAACAGACGCACGCCAACTGCTCGACGAAATGCCGGCACTCCCGAGCGCCTGCGCGTTCCAGCCGACCGCGGCTTCTTCCACGCGGCGCACTGCGCCTGAGTGTTCTGACCGCCGTCAGGCCTTGCCCACCACGTGCCTCGACGTCCGCGCGCTGTCCATGATGGCCCACGCCCCACGCCCGACCGGCTCCCCTGTCCCCCGCCAGCCTCCGACCGCGCCTCCGGCGCCGCGCCCCTGCTTGCCACGCGGCAGAGCGCCGCGGCCGCCAGCCCCGCGCTAGGCCGTCGCCCAACCGCCGCGCAGTGCGCCCCGACCGGCCGGGGACAGCGCCGCCTGGCACCGCCGCGCTAGGCCCGCCTCCCGACCAAGCAACCGTGCACGCCAAGCCGCCCCGCCGGACACCCCCTCCACGTGGAGCTTCGGACCTCCAGACCCACCGTCCGTGCCTCCCGCTGGCGTCCCCCGAGCTCCACCGGCGTCCCCCCGCCGCTCTGCTTCCGTCCCGCCGCCAGGCTGCTCGACCTCCGCCGCGAACGCCTCCCCCCGTAGCTACCTGAGGTCGCCAACGTCTTCCCCCCAGCCGCCGTCTCTCTCCTCAACACCGCCGCCAGCTCCTCCAGTGCCCAGCTTGCCGGAGCTCGGGCATAAGCGCTCCGTGATCTGCTCCTCCGTGGCAAGCACCCTTCTGGCCTTCTCCAACCCCGAGTGATACGTCAAATCGGTCGTGGGTGAGTCCCTCAACCTCCTCGTGCCCTTCTCCGACCAAATCCCGGCTGCCCCTCCGCCGCTCTCCGCCGTGCGCGCTGCTCCGCCGCTGTTCTTCACCACCAGCACTCGCCACGCCCTTGCTCCAGCTTCACAGAGCCCTAGCTGCCACTCTCTGCCCCGCCGTCGATTCCCCTCCTCCGCCGCCACCCTCGCACGCCGCCGCACCTGCAGCAAACCACTCGAGCGCACAGCAAACCACTCGAGCGCACAGCAAACCACTCGAGCGCGCAGCAAATCACTCGAGCGCACCTGTAGCACACCTCTCGAGCTTTCCCAGCCCTCAGTCGAGCGCCAATTGCCACTCTAGCCGCCAGAGCAAGCTCGAACAGAGCCGCCGTCCGCCCAGCTCCGCCGCCGGCCGCCCAAACTACTCGGAATCCACTCGAGGTGAGGCGGTGAGCACCCTCGACTGGTTATTGTTGAGCCCCGTGGCCCCACATCGCCGAATCCTGGCCGACCCGCCGCCGGCCATGGTGTCACACCCTGAAATTCTCCAATTTCAGGATGTGAATTTTAAGAAAAATTAAACAACGATTTTCGCTAAATTTTAAAATTTTGCCAACATTTATTTATTTTACAGAGAATTTAGCTAGTAAGAAAATTAATTATGTGTGTTTCTAAAAATAAATTAAATGTTCTCTACGTGTTGCATTCATGCCGAGTTGCATCTTGGTGTTTCATGGGTGCTAAGGTTTCAAAAATGCATCCTTAAACGTTTAGGTGCTTCTGAGAATTTTCTAGATTTTTCTGGAAAATACTCTCCTATTCCTAGAGCTAAATATATTTATTAGAAGGCTCTAAAATTGTTTTCACGAGCTCTAAATATTTTATTTAGACCCCTCGTGTCCAAATCTATCTCTAGAATTTTCCCTAGAATTTTTGGGAATTTCTAAGTATTTTTATACCTTAAAAACATTTTCTAGATTTTTCTGGAATTGTTTTCGCATTGAAAAGTATTTTTGGAAATTAATAAATCATTTTCCTTAACGGATCGGGCCGGATCCTTTAGAACCCGACCCGACCCGCTCACCCTAACCCGCCCCGCTACCTCCTCGGGCCGAGCCTGCGAGGCCCGGTCTACGGCCCGCGATGGCCCATTGCGGCCCGGCAAAGCCCATCGGCCGCGCTGGCCTTCTAGGCGCCGCCGCCGGCCTTAGCGTGCGCGCCAAGCCGGCCATCCTCGCGCGCCGCGCCAATAAAGGCCGCCGTCCCGCGACGCGCAACCCCTCCTGCTCCTCCGCCTCGCGCCGTCGTCCTCGCCCCGCGCCGTGCAGCGCCGTCGGGGAAGCCGCCGTCCGCAGTGCCGAGCGCCGCCGCGCCGATTCGCCGCCATCGCCGCCCGCCGGCCCGAGCCAACCCCACCAGGAGGTCCGCGACGCCGAGCAGCACACCAGCCGCCAGTCCCCGTCGTGGCGCCGTCGCTGGAGCGCAGCCCGCACGCGAAGGCCGCCGGCGCCTGTGACCCGAGCCGCCGCCGTCCTTCTCCGATCCCGGCCGTCCCCTGTCCGTCTCCGCCGCCTGGGAGACCATCATCGCGATCCCCTCGTCCTCCTCGCTCGGTTCCCTACCTCGCCGGAGCGTCCCGTCGCCCGAATCGCCGGCAAGCCGAGCTCCCAGCGCCGCCCTCGAAGGCATCCAGAGGAAGAAGAAGCCGAGCTTTTTGCAGAAAGCCCCCCGATCTAATCTGTTATTTTTGACAATTCTTTTGTGTCTTGGTAATCTTACAGAAAACCCCCTGCTATGATTGGATCCTTTCGATCTAATCCGAGCCCTGACCTTTTGCAGATCTAACCCTAAAGTTTTGCATATTCGCGGGCACTGTTTGCTGAGTCTGCGGAATCTTCTCAGCTAGCCCCTGGAATCTTCGGTTAATTACATCAAGGTCCCTGCAGCCTTGTTTTAGGTATAACTTCCACGTTTTAAACCCGTTTCGATCCGTTTTTGTTTCGTTAGACTTGTAATCACTCAAATTACGTGTTAGTAGTGTTGTTCATGATAGTTACGTTTTTCTAAATTAATTTTAAATATTAATTTAATTAATTGCTTATAGGCATATTTTGCAATTAAAATCTATATAGCTCTACAATGCGTGTTTTATAATAAATTTTAATTTGATTAATGTTTATGGAATTATCTTTTCTGAATAAAATTTAATTAGGCAATATCTCGGATTTACAAATTAAATGTTAATGTGATTAATGCTTACTTTACATGCCTTTTCTAAATAAAATATGATTAGGCTTATACTTGTTTTCTTAAATAAAGTTAATATGATTACTGTCTACATAACTGTATTTCTAAATGTAATTTGCTTAGTTAAACACATGTAATAAAATTATTCGATTAGATGTTTCATATACCTTTCTTTTCTAAAGTTCATTGTTTAATTGGTATAATCTGTATATAAACAATTGCAAATAAAATATGGCTAAGTTACTACGGCTTTTCCATTACAAATATATTAGAGTTAATTCTAATATAATTATGTTTTGGTAATTAAAATAAATGAAGCACCTGGCTCTTGTTTGGATAATTAAAATCTTTCGTTAGTTTGTTCATAATCGCGGTTCCGTTTCAGCGTTGCGTCTCTGCGTTTGTAGTAACGAGCTCCTTTGTTTAGAACGCTCTTTGAAAGCTTTTATTTTGATTGGTGTATTGTTCTTAGTTATCTTTGTTTGCTTGCTCTAGGATGTTTGTTTTGCTTGGATGATTGCTGCGAGTGGAAGGAACTCGGTTCGAGAGCTCGAAGAGTTGAAGAATATTCTGAGCAGCTATTCTCTGGATTTAAGGCAAGTGTGTCCTTGTGCTTTTGTCCCAATAACTTTATTAATCACTATTGCATTGCTCTGCATTAATATTGATGGGTCCTATTAAGGTTTGCCTAGTCTTTCATGATTATTCCTTGTCAACCTGGGTTTATCTTTATGTTGGGTAGCACTGCTAGTTGCTATATTTGGGTTATGGTGGTTCTAATGAACAACAATGACAACATGGTTACTTTATGCTATACCTCTGGTTAATACAAGATCATATGATTTAATCGGAACATGGAGAACCACCCGGGAAAACAGTACAACCATAAGACTAATGGGCTCTGGTCTTGGCTAATTAATTAGAAACTCTAGCTTGGGATAGTCTTACCTGTATTGGGCAAGAGGGGAAGCGTTGACGGTGTATAGCCCGGCCCTTTTGGGAGGAAGCCTTTGCTAAGGTGTGCCCATTAGAGAGGGTTATGCCTGCTTCCTCTTGGAACCTTAGCGGACTATCACTTGTTAGGGAATCTTTGTAAAGGCCTTGTTGCGTCCCTATACGGTCACACCTTGGTAGTGTGATACGTGTTTGGCCAGCACAACGTGGTTGGGTTTAAAGTTCTTTTGGACTTTTATGTGACTTATGGTGAAAGTGTACAACCTCTGCAGAGTGTAAAACTGATATATCAGTCGTGCTCACGGTTAAGAGCAGCCTGGACCCTCACATGATAATTGAACTTGAAGATGGACTTAAATCGTGGTTCTCGTTGTGCCATGTGCTTATGGCGCTCTGTTTATATTAATGTGGTTTGGTATATATTTATATCTTAGTAATCAGGTGCTAATAAAAGTTTGACCAACTAAAATTGCTTATCGCTTTAAACCTCAGCCTTTCCTTGATTCAGCCTTGCATTCATACTTTTCCCACACTTGCTGAGTACGACATGTGCTCACCCTTGCTATAAACAATGTTGCTCAGAAGAAGGAAGCTGCTGTGGAGTTCACCAAAGACGTTGCTGAGTGCTAGGCGTACGCAACCCCCGGTCGTCTGCTTGTGGAGTTGGAGCCTTCCGTTTCCAGGATTGAGCTGTGTAATACTCTGATTCATTTTCTTTTCCGTGATACTGTCTCTATTATTCACTTTTTGTTCACTGTATATGTGAAACTTGATCCTGGCACACATACGGTGTACACTCGGTTTTGTTTTGCAGAACCGGGTGTGACACATGGCCCAGGGACCACATTGCAAAGCCACAAATCTTGATGTCTGTGCACAGTTTGATCTATGAATTTTATTAATTAATCTTGTTCAACAAATGAACCTAATCTTTTTGCAGTAGCTTGAAAACATCTTGATGTGCTTGTGGTAAAAAGTAGAGCTTAGTTTAACCTTGCTGACATGCTTTTAGATAAATAACATCATGCTCGGCTGATTTAAGCAGCTGAAAACCAAACTAATTTTTCAGAGAGATCCTGTGATCTTTTTAAGATAATGTTTGGCACTGGTATCTTATCTCAGTTAGTTATAGCTCTAGTAATTTTGTTAGGAATTATTTCTGTTAGTGTGAATTTGTAAGGATTAAGCATGCTTTTAGTGTGTCAAACTTGTTTGATTTATCATGATTGTTGTGCTTATCCTTTTGGACTGATTTTTGGTCAGCAAATCTAATAACCAACAGAGAGCATACTGTATTTTTCTCACATAAAAAGCATACACCAAACTACCAGAATAAATTGTTGAAGTTGCATTGCTTAAAAGGCTAAATAAAAATAAGTCACCCCTTTAAGCAAATTAATTGAGTTAAACACACCCCCTCACACACCCTTGTTGTTTTGTGTTGAAGTCAAGTTAAATAATTTTAGATGTGTACTCAATCACCATCAACAAACCCCAAGTACTTTAATGAGTAACAACAAACTTAATTAAAGAAAAGGAAGGTCAGACCAAAATTGTCCAGGTGGATGTGTCACTCAATACACCCCGGGTCTATCATTATGCAATGATGATGGCTCCATATAAGATCGTCTCTTATGCATGTGCATTCGTGTAGATCAAGTCCCCGCTGACGGCGACTACGAACTCGTGCCGACAGGCGGAGAAGGACAAACTTCCGGTGACGTGAACGTGATCCAAGTCGAGCAAGACCCGAACCCAGCTTCGGAAGATCCTCAGACTAACCTAGTGCCCGAAGGCAAGCCCCAGGGCATAACCTATGTTTCTAAACTATGCAACTATGTTTGTTTATGCTTGTGCATTTACGTTTCAGGAATTAAATTGAAACCTTAGTTGCATGATCCTAGGTACCCATGCTTTGTAATACTAGTAATGACAGGTCGATAGTTGTCCATGCCTTAAGGACACGGTAAAAGTCGAGTGATTTCCTGTCACTCGCGAGAACATAGGAATCTCCTGCTTTACTTATGTTGGAATCATAAGGAATAACGGGCGGGAATTTTTGTCATGTAGATGCCCCGTTCGTGTAGAGAAAAAGTTGGCTAAGGTCGAGTGGTACGGTACCTATGGTTAAGTTTTTGAACGTACTAAGCGCTTGTCGATTCTATGGGGTCGGTAAGTTTAGTACCTGACTGAACCGGTGCGAGACCTTTCGTTCTGCTCTCTCTGGGAATAACCTCCCCATGTTCGGATGTGGTTACAAGTGAGCATAAGTGTTAGGCTTTGGCCAGGCTTAGACACTTGAATCCAAGGGAAGTGGACCTAGAAATGCGTCGGGGATCGATGGGAACTACCTGGTAGCGCTAGCCTTTGGCTGAGTCTGATGATCCGAGTGCTTGGGTCCACCTTGCAAGGTTAAGAAATCGGTTCGAACTGTCTGTTTCTCGCAGCTAATGAGACAACTTAACATAGCTGTCGTATTGAGTAAGAAAGTGGAACATGACGATGATGATAAACTTGATGCTTGCTTAATTGCTTGCTCTACATGCTTGCTTAGATTAGTTGCTTATCTAGAATGGTTAACTCAAACTAGAACTTGATGCTAAAATATTGAAAGTAAGGACCCACTCTTAGTCGCTCTTTGGCAAAACAAACCCACCAGCCAAAAGCCTTGCATGTCTAGGAGTTGGTGTTGTAGCTAACACCCGACGGTTAAGTCTTGCTGAGTATTAGTATACTCAGCCTTGCTTGTGGAATTGTTTTCAGGTAGCGCTCTTGAGGAGATGGTTGCAGGTCTTACCTGGCCAACCACCCTTCCTCCTGGCTGGACTGTTGTTTGGGACGAGGATGCTTCTGAGTGACGTCACGACGGCTTCACGTGATGTTACTAACGCTTTTGAATAATTAGTTTATTTCCGCTGCTTTCGAAAACTCTGATTTAACCTGTTACTTTATGCATTGAACTTGGTTTGTAATAATTACCTCAAGTGGGACCTGTTTAATACTTGTGGATTGTTGTAATCTCTGGGATCCACCTTCGAGTGGGTATTTGTATGACTGGTTTCGATCGAGGTAACTGTTCGTGGTTGCATCGGGCTCGACCCGACAGACTGTCAGATTACTTCGATTTAATTGCGTGATGACCAATGGAAGGTTAGCGCACTTAAGCCGGATTAATTTGAGCGGTTCTGCCACAGCTGGTATCAGAGCGAAAAGTCGTACACCAGAGGTTCGTAATGTCCCAACACACTTGTTTCGGAATAAAACTTGACCAACTAGTACTTTGTGAAAACTCGTTGGATCGCTAAGGATTAACTAGACTGTGAAGCCCTAGAGGGAATTTCGGGTTGTTTCAGGTGGCTTGCTAATTATGGTATAATTGACTAACCTATCCAGCACACTTTGCCCACGTGTTTTATACGTGCGCTGGTTTTCGTGCCCCGCGTGCACGAAGGGTGATAGGATCTCCATTCCAAGGAACCTATCACTACGGTTGTGTATGAGTCGCCACATGTTTTATATGTGAGCAAGGTCTTGATGGTATGGTTCTAATTCAAATGAGCCTATCATCCTGGTTGTTCGCCATGTTCGAGACATGTGCATGATGCCGCATCACGAGTTATGCGAAGGGTTGTGTGCTCTATTCAAAAGGAGCGTACGGCCTAGACTAGATGCACTGCCCATGCAGTGTTGAACGCATGGATACCATTTTTACAAATGAACGGTAATGAATGAGGACGCTTCCGTGACGTGTTGGCACGGAAGGTTCATGTTTTCTTGCAGGTACACTAACCTCGGTTCGATAAGCCGCGAATAGTTGTGTGACGACTAGCTACTATAGGGAGAGACGTATATTGTGCCTCGCCACCGGCAACTAACTACGTACACCAAGACTTCTTGGTATTTGTGAGGACGTTTTAGCTCTTTTTGCATCATGTTAACAGCTATAAAAATTGTAAAGATAACTTGAAGCAAAAGGAATAATAATCTTGGTTCTCACAAAAACATTGCCAAATCTGTCCAATCAGCATGCTTCTGCTGGTCCGAATTTTTTTTGGGTCATTAAAGCATCCCGGTTGTAAATCCATCTTAAGTAAAAGTTGTTCATGACTCAACAACCAAGCTGCTGTAAAAATTTCAAGATTTTTGGTTAAGTAAAACTTGAGTTATGCTGAAAACAAGTGTTAGCTGTTTGCTGAAAAGTCTGGGTTGATAGCAGGGTAGTACTTGAGTTTTCCAACCACCTTAGAGCCAAAACCAGTTGAACCTTTGACTACCGAAGTTGTAAGTAATTTCACCAGGAATCTACGTCGCGAAAGTTCAGCTCTATTGAGCTAGTATGTCAAGAGATACAGAGGTTTTTGTGATCCTCAGCCATTCGGAAATCAGCAAAAGCAGAGAGGCAAACATTGAATGTTTCGACCTTGTTAAAGTTTGAATCTAGTCCTGAGCTGAATACAGAAGTTATAGGAAATTTCAGAATGTTGATGCTCACAAAATTTCAAGCCCAACGGACAAGAATAACAAGAGTTATGACCAAATTGGTAACCCTCGGTCATAACAAAAACAGCATGGACAGAGACGCGAATTTTGAATTTTTCGACCTAGCTAGAGTTTGAATCTGATCTTGAGCTAATTATAGAGGTTGGAGCTCATTAAATTTCTTAGCTACTGACAAAAATTCAAAGGCTTTGGATGTCCGACCACGGAGATATGAATTTTCTCCTCCGACAGCATTGCTGTTCAGAATTTCTGCAATGAGCTTTGTATCGTTTTCGCGCATGATTGCCTTGTCTTACCTTGTAAACAAGTTTAAGAATCATGTGATTTAAAGCTAAAGTTCGCAACTGCAGATGGTGGAAGGAACGCGCCTCAACCCACCTGATTCCGGGCAATCCAGTGGCAGCCAAGACCCACCTCAGAACCCGATGGAGGCGTTCGTCGCCACAACGACCGAGTTGCTGCGGCAATTTACCCATGGGCAGCAGCGGCAGCATCATGATGGAGACAACGCCGATTTGCCTGAGACAGCAGACTATCAAGCTTTTCTAGCCACTCAGCCTCCTTTATTCGAACCGACAGAAGAGCCCTTAGATGCGGATGCCTGGATTCGCATCATCGAGTCTAAGTTCTCAGTACTTTCCCTACCATGCTCAGGGGAGGATAAGGCCAAATATGCAGCTCAACAGCTCCGAGGCCAGTCATTCATTTGGTGGGAACATTATCTTGCTATGCTTCCAGCCGGTCAAGTGGTGAGTTGGACAGAATTTAAGACAGCATTCAAGGCTCATCATATTCCAGAGGGATTGATAGAAAGGAAGTTGAATGAGCATCTGTCACTAACTCAGGGCACGCGCACTGCACTCCAATATTCTCAGGTTTTCAACAACTTATGTCTGTACGCTGGTTATCATGCTGACAGTGACGCCAAAAAGATGGACCATTTCCGCCGAGGTCTCAACCCCAAACTCAAGGAACGCTTGAATCCCGTCAAAACAACCAGCTATGATGAGTTAGTGAGCTTGGCAATCTCGCAGGAGGATTGTATTATGGCTGTTCGTGCAGAAAAGAAGAGGAAGGCCCTCGCTATACCAGCTAGTGCCTCAAATTTAAAGTTTCGAATAATCCAGAATGAGCCACCTAAGGTTTCATAAGAGATCTCGCAACCTGAACATTGGGTGATCAGGCCACTTCCGCAGCAAAATGCTCCCCGTTCCCCTGATTTTCAGCCACAAGACTCAAGACCTAATGCTCAGCAGCTAGCCCAATCTAGCAATGGTAATCATTGTTATGTTCATGGAAGTCCTAGCCACTTTACTAAAAAAGGTCCTCAATAACGACCCAAGGATCATAAGCAAAGCTCCAATCAGAACAAGAGCAAGAAGCAAACGGTCCAAGTCAAGAAGGGAAGGATTAATTTTACAACTCTCGCCGATCTCCCGGAAGGTGCACCAGTAATGATGGGGACTTCTCGTATCCATAACCGACCAGCAGTTATACTGTTTGATTCCGGGGCATCCCACAGCTTCATCAGTACCAAGTTCCTAAGTGGATGCAATATGAAGCCCCATACCACTAAAGGGTTATACAAGATTTCAACACCTGGTGGCAAGATTGCTTCCAACTCAATAAGCCCACTTGTGCCACTCCAGTTGGGCAGTAAACTCTTCAAAACCAACCTAATTGCTTTGGGACTTGAAGGCATAGACGTTATTTTGGGGACAAATTGGATGACTCAGCATGCAGTCACATTGAATATTGCAACACGGGCCGTCGAGATAAATTCCCCAACACATGGCGCATCCACCCTTTACTTGCCATCTCAAGAGGGCACCAGCTCTTGTGCTTTCCTGACAGTAGGGTCACAACTGGAAGATATTCCTGTGGTATGTGATTATCCAGATGTTTTCCCCAACGACTTACCTGGTATGCCCCCAGATAGGGAAGTCGAGTTCGTTATTGAACTTCAGCCTAGTACCGGCCCCATATCAAAACGACCTTATCGGATGTCACCTATGGAACTAGCCGAGTTGAAGACACAGTTGCAAGAGCTCCTTGACAAAGGATTTATTCGACCAAGCACATCACCTTGGGGATGTCCAGCCCTTTTTGCTAAGAAAAAGGACAAGAGTTTAAGGTTATGTGTGGATTACCGACCTCTCAACGCGGTGACAATCAAGAACAAATATCCACTGCCTCGCATCGACATTCTCTTTGATCAGTTGGCCGGTGCTAGAGTTTTCTCTAAGATTGATCTTCGATCCGGTTACCATCAGATTAAGATCCGGCCATGTGACATTCCAAAGACCGCCTTCTCGACGAGATATGGTCTATATGAGTACTTGGTCATGTCTTTTGGGCTCACAAATGCACCCGCTTATTTCATGTACCTCATGAATTCAGTCTTCATGCCCTATCTTGACAAATTCGTCGTGGTCTTCATTGACGACATACCATATACTCCAAGAATAAGAGGAACACGCAGGTCATCTTCGCATTGTTCTGCAAACACTTAGAAACCACCAGCTTTATGCCAAGTTTTCTAAGTGTGAGTTTTGGTTAGATAGTGTGAACTTTTTGGGACACACTATCTCAAAGGAAGGAATACTGTTGACCTGGGAAAAGTTCAAGAAGTTATGGATTGGAAACCCCCAGCTTCAGTTCATCAGATCCGTAGTTTCCTTGGTCTTGCTGGTTATTATCAGTCGATTTATTCCAGACTTCTCCAAGATAGCTAAACCAATGACAGAGTTACTCAAGAAAGGAGCTAAGTTTAAGTGGGACGAGAAATGTGAGAAAGCTTTCCACACCCTGAGACAACTCCTCAATTTCGCACCCATTCTGGCTCAGCCTGCTAACACCAAGCCGTATGACATCTACTGCGATGCTTCAGGCATAGGGTTAGGTTGTGTTCTCATGCAAGATAACAGGGTCATTGCTTATGCTTCGAGAGCACTCCGTCCACATGAGTTGAATTACCCTACCCATGATCTCGAGTTAGCAGCCGTGATCCATGCCCTAAAAATTTGGAGACACCATCTCATGGGCGCACATTGTAAGATCTACACAGATCATAAAAGTCTGAAATATATTCTTACCCAGTCAGATCTGAATATGAGGCAGAGAAGATGGTTGGAGCTGGTCAAAGATTATGACTTGGAGATACTCTACCATCCGGGAAAAGCCAATGTCGTAGCCGATGCTTTAAGTCGGAAAGCACATTGCAATTGTCTCGCCGTCGAAACCTACATTCGAACCTTATGTGCAGAGATGAGGAAACTCAATTTGGAAATCGTTCCTCATGGCGCATTGAATAACATTTCTTTAGAACCAACTCTCTACGACAAGATAGCTACCGCCCAATCTCAGGATAAATGCATTAAGATCATCAAAGAAAAACTTTCTGAAAGGGATGAGAAGTATCGTTGTTTCAGATTGGATCAGAAAAAGGTAGTATATTTTGGGGAACGTTTAGTAGTACCCAAGAACCCGGAACTTCAAAAGGAAATTTTAGATGAGGCTCACCTCTCTAAATTATCTATTCACCCTGGTAGCAGCAAGATGTATCAGGATCTAAGGCAAAACTTTTGGTGGACAAGAATGAAGCGGGATATTGCCGCATATGTTTCAGAATGCGATACTTGCCAGAGAATTAAGGCCAGTCACCTAAGGTAGCTGGAATGCTACAATCTCTTCCAATACCTTCATGGAAATGGGAGGACATAAGCATGGATTTCATTGTTGGATTACCGCTCACTTCCCAAAAGCACGATTCTATATGGGTTATTGTTGATCGGCTCACCAAGACCGCCCATTTTATTCCAGTCAGGATCTCTTACTGAGCCGATCAATACGCAGATATTTACTTTGAAACTATCGTCCATCTACACGGTGTACCCAAGACTATCATATCCGACAGAGGCTCATAATTTATGGCTCGTTTTTGGGAACGGCTACATGAATCTTTAGGAACCAAGTTAATCCGCAGTTCCGCATACCACCCGCAAACATACGGTCAGACCGAAAGGGTTAATCAGATAGTTGAAGATATGTTAAGAGCTTGTGTCATACACTATGACAAGAATTGGGACAAGTGTTTACCACTCGCTGAGTTTTCTTACAACAATAGCTACCAAGCTAGCTTGAAGATGGCATCTTTCGAGGCACTATATGGTAGGAGATGCCGAACCCCGTTAAGTTGGTCACAGTCAGGTGAGAGGCAAATCTTGGGAATAGACCTAGTGGCAGAGGCGGAAGAGAAAGTAAGAGTGATTCAGGCCAACCTCAAAGCAGCCCAATCCAGGCAGAAAAGTTACTTTGACAAGAGAAAGAAACCTCTACAGTTTTACGTCGGAGATCACGTATACCTTAAAGTCTCACCGACTAAAGGAGTGCAAAGGTTTGGAGTGAAAGGGAAGTTAGCCCCACGGTACATTGGCCCCTACGAGATCATAGAAACTTGTGGACCCGTAGCTTACCGAGTACAGCTTCCTGAGAGACTCTCAGCTGTTCACGATGTTTTCCGCGTGTCCCAACTCAAGAAATGTGTTCGACTTCCGGAAGTTGAGATTGTTGACCAAGACTTGGCATGGGTAGAACCTGACTTGGCTCTGGTAGAGCACCCTTTAAGGATTCTCGATCGCAAGGAAAGAGGAACTAGTTGGAAGATCATTAAAATGTACAAGATACAGTGGAGTCATCACACAGAAGAAGAGGCAACATGGGAAACGGAGGATTATCTGAACACCAAGTTTCCGGGTTTTCTTCTGCTACATGATCGTAAGCACTCTTGCACCACACAAGTTCTTTTTACACTTGAATCTCGGGTCGAGATTCTGTTTAAGGGGGTAGGCTATGACAATCTAGGTGTTTAATTAACCTAACCACCTGCTAAACCTTTTTTCTTAGCCTAATTAGGTTTAATTTGGCCCCACCTAGATTTTTCACTTAAGGAATCATACCAAAAATTTCCTTGCACCTCGGTGAACTTTTGACCTTTCTCGGTTGGCATGGTTCGAATTCAAAATTTCACTTAAGAACTTGAAAATCGACCAATACAAAAGTTGTTCAGTTTTTAACGGGACACATTTTTGTCAATTGGCTCGTTTCGAGATTTTGAGTGGAAGGCACCTTAAATCTCAGTCAAAGTCAGTCAAACACAGAAGTTCACCGCAGGTTGGCACCCGAGTTCACGCTGTTTTCTCCTCAAATTTCTCGTTGATCTATAGACTTTTCTATGGTCAACCTTTGCAAAAGTTTTAGTCTGCACTATGGGACACGACTTTCGTTTCTGGAGATTTTTGAGTTCAGTTCAAATTTAGGAGATATTGGAGGTCGAACAGACGCACGCCAACTGCTCGACGAAATGCCGGCACTCCTGAGTGCCTGCGCATTCCAGCCGACCGCGGCTTCTTCCACGCGGCGCACAGCGCCTGAGTGTTCCGACCGCCGTCAGGCCTTGCCCACCACATGCCTCGACGTCCACGCGCTGTCCACGATGGCCCACGCCCCACGCCCGACTGGCTCCCCTGTCTCCTGCCAGCCTCCGACCGCGCCTCCGGTGCCGCGCCCCTGCTTGCCACGCGGTAGAGCGCCACGGCCGCTAGCCCCGTGCCAGGCCGTCGCCCAACCGCCGCGCAGCGCGCCCCGACCGGCCAGGGACAGCGCCGCCCGGCACCGCCGCGCCACGCCCGCCTCCCGACCAAGCAACCGTGCACGCCAAGCCGCCCCGCCGGACACCCCCTCCACGTGGAGCTTCGGACCTCCAGACCCGCCGTCCGTGCCTCCCGCTAGCCGCCTATAAAAGGCGCCAGACCCCGAGCTCCACCGGCGTCCCCCCGCCGCTCTGCTTCCGTCCCGCCGCCAGGCTGCTCGACCTCCGCCGCGATCGCCTCCCCCCGTAGCTACCTGAGGTCGCCAACGTCTTCCCCCAGCCGCCGTCCCTCTCATCAACACCACCGCCAGCTCCTCCAGCGCCCAGCTCGCCGGAGCTCGGGCATAAGCGCTCCGTGATCTGCTCCTCCGCGGCGAGCACCCTTCCGGCCTTATCCAACCCCGAGTGATACGTCAAATCGGTCGTGGGTGAGTCCCTCAACCTCCCCGTGCCCTTCTCCGACCAAATCCCGGCTGCCCCTCCGCCGCTCTCCGCCGTGCGCGCTGCTCCGCCACTGTTCTTCACCACCAGCACTCGCCACGCCCTTGCTCCAGCTTCACAGAGCCCCAGCTGCCACTCTCTGCCCTGCCGTCGATTCCCCTCCTCAGCTCCGCTCCGCCGCCACCCTCGCACGTCGCCGCACCTGCAGCAAACCACTCGAGCGCACAGCAAACCACTCGAGCGCACCTGCAGCACACCTCTCGAGCTCTCCCAGCCCTCAGTCGAGCGCCAATTGCCACTCTAGCCGCCGGAGCAAGCTCAAACAAAGCCGCCGCCGCCCAGCTCCGCCGCCGGCCGCCCAAACTACTCGGAATCCACTCGAGGTGAGGCGGTGAGCACCCCTGAGCACCCTCGACTGGTTATTGTTGAGCCCCGTGGCCCCACATCGCCGGAATCCGGCCGACCCGCCGCCGGCCATGGCCCAGGGACCACATTGCAAAGCCACAAGTCTTTCTAGGGGCCTTAGCGCAAGTTTCCAGGGGCTAATATGTAATTAGATTGTTCAGATCTAGGATCCAAATCCTGAAACTTTGAAAATCGATTAAAAATCGTAGAAAAATCAGAAAAATACAAACCCAATTTTGTTGTGCTCCTGGTGCTATGTTCTACCTTTCCTGGAAAGCTTGTACATGTGTTTTTGGCTTCGTTTTTGAAATAGATTCAAATCTGTTCAAACACTAATGTGTGCACAGTTTGAAATATACAGCTTGGTTTGTGCTGATCTTTTAGTATGTTGTTTCTAGTATCATGCTTAGTTTCCTGTAAAAAGATGGCACTAACTTGCAGAATAGATTTTGAGTTATAGATTAATATTGATGTCTGTGCACAGTTTGATCTATGAATGTTATTAATTAATCTGTTCAAGAAATGAACCTAATCTTTTTGCAGTAGCTTGAAAACATCTTGATGTGCTTGTAGTAAAACGTAGAGCTTAGTTTAACCTTGCTAACATGCTTTTAGATAAATAACATCATGCTCGGCTGATTTAAGCAGCTGAAAACCAAACTAATTTTTCAGAGAGATCCTTTGATCTTTTTAAGCTAATGTTTGGCATGGTAGCTTATCTCAGTTAGTTACAGCTCTGGTAATTTTGTTAGGAATTATTTCTGTTAGTGTGAATTTGTAAGGATTAAGCATGCTTTTAGTGTGTCAAACTTGTTTGATTTATCATGATTGTTGTGCTTATCCTTTTGGACTGATTTTTGGTCAGCAAATCTAATAACCAACAGAGAGCATATTGTATTTTTCTCACATATAAAGCATACACCAAACTACCAGAATAAATTGTTGAAGTTGCATTGCTTAAAAGGCTAAATAAAAATAAGTCACCACTTTAAGCAAATTAATTGAGTTAAACACACCCCCTCACACACCCTTGTTGTTTTGTGTTGAAGTCAAGTTAAATAATTTTATATGTGTACTCAATCACCATCAACAAACCCCAAGTACTTTAATGAGTAACAACAAACTTAATTAAAGAAAAGGAAGCCAGACCAAAATTATCCAGGTGGATGTGTCACTCAATACACCCCGGGTCTATCATTATGCAATGATGATGGCTCGATATAAGATCATCTATTATGCATGTGCATTCGTGTAGATCAAGTCCCCGCTGACGGCGACTACGAACTCGTGCCGACAGGAGGAGAAGGACAAACTTCCAGTGACGTGAACGTGATCCAAGTCGAGCAAGACCCGAACCCAGCTTCGGAAGATCCTCAGACTAACCTAGTGCCCGAAGGCAAGCCCCGGAGCATAACCTATGTTTCTAAACTATGCAACTATGTTTGTTTATGCTTGTGCATTTACGTTTCAGGAATTGAATTGAAACCTTAGTTGCATGATCCTAGGTACCCATGCTTTGTAATACTAGTAATGACAGGTCGATAGTTGCCATGCCTTAAGGACACGGTAAAAGTCGAGTGATTTCCTGTCACTCGCGAGAACATAGGAATCTCCTGCTTTACTTATGTTGGAATCATAAGGAATAACGGGTGGGAATTTTTGTCATGTAGATGCCCCGTCCGTGTAGAGAAAAAGTTGGCTAAGGTCGAGTGGTACGGTACCTATGGTTAAGTTTTTGAACGTACTAAGCGCTTGTCGATTCTATGGGGTCGGTAAGTTTAGTACCTGACTGAACCGGTGCGAGACCTTTTGTTCTGCTCTCTCTGGGACTAACCTCCCCATGTTCGGATGTGGTTACAAGTGCGCGTAAGTGTTAGGCTTTGGCCGTGCTTAGACACTTGAATCCAAGGGAAGTGGACCTGGAAATGCGTCGGGGATCGATGGGAACTACCTGGTAGCGCTAGCCTTTGGCTGAGTGCGATGATCCGAGTGCTTGGGTCCGCCTTGCAAGGTTAAGAAATCGGTTCGAACTGTCTGTTTCTCGCAGCTAATGAGACTACTTAACCTAGCTGTCGTATTGAGTAAGAAAGTGGAACATGACGATGATGATAAACTTGATGTTTGCTTAATTGCTTGCTCTACATGCTTGTTGACAACGTGGTGTGATGAGTGATTGACAACGTGGTGTGGATTGACGTTTCCCTTGGCTCAAGTATTGCAGGTGTAGAATGCTGCTTGGTTGAATTGGTGCAGGTGAAGAATAGGCTGCGAAAGGTCTTAGCCATGGCGGCCTCCGAGGAGCGGAGAGACAAGTAGGCTTGGTTCGAGGGACCCGATGGCCGGTGGATCAAGTGCAGTTCACATGCTAGCAAGAACGAGCAAGGGGACGTGGTTCCGGTGCGAGGTAGCGGCTCACGACCGAAGCTCATACGCGGACAAGAAGCCGGCGCAAGGTGGCGGCTAACAACCGAAGTTTGCGCGCGGGGGTTTGGTGATTTGGCCACAAAATCATCGGTGGACGGTTTCCCTTGGTTTGGGCCTCAAAACCAAGGATCGAGGACTCGACGAGGCGAGATTGGGCAGCTGGGCTGAGGTGACCAGCCAGGGGCGGTTTGACCGCCCCCCAGGGGCGGTTTAACCGCCTCCCCCTGGGCCGGCCCAAAAACGGCGTCGAGGAGCTTCGATCCGGAGGACACGCGGCGTGACTGCAAGGCTTGCGTCGGAGGGAAGCTAGCTTGCAGTGGAAGGTGCCCGAGCCAGAAAATATCTGAGAACCAAATGTCAAATTTGCCCCTGAGGGGTATGTATCACTTAGGGGTAGTTTAGTCTTTAGAGCACCACCACTTGGACTACTAATAGCCCCTTCCAGGGCTGGTGGCTGCAATCTCTTTGGTTATCCTTTAGTTATCTCTTTAGTTTTTCCTTAGAACTAGTTTTCCCCTTCATCCCCTCCATCTAGAACTACTTCGAATCATTCCTAGTTTTGTATAGGTGAATTCATGGTTATGTGATTGAGTTTGTGCTGCTCATCTTTGTGCCATGATTTGATTTCCCGAGCTCCCTTTTGCTTTTCTATTTTCGTGGGTATTTTCGGAGCTATTTTTGGGGGATTTTCGTTCTTCTCTTTCTAGGGCGTTTTCTCTCGGATTTCTTTGGGGGATTCACGTATGAGTGCCTTGTGCCTCTTTTGCTAGGTGAT
Source organism: Urochloa ruziziensis (assembly GCA_015476505.1). NCBI lineage: Eukaryota > Viridiplantae > Streptophyta > Magnoliopsida > Poales > Poaceae > Urochloa > Urochloa ruziziensis. Next base: position 21,169,005 of record CM027120.1, read on the forward strand.
CCTTTGCCCCCAAATGCCGAGAATCGCTTTGGATTTGAGATTTTCGAGATGAACTCGAGGTCATGGTGTTCATCACGAGATCTGAGATTCCGGGAGTTGTACTGAGTTAGAGGCCGAGATCTTTTGGGAAAACACTCCACTGGAGGTCTAGATCATCTGACCAAAATCTCGCCTCAAGAGCTCAAGCGGTTTGGGAGATCCACTTTTGGTTTGACTTTTTCCAGAGCTTCCCAGGCCAGGGCGGTTTAACCGCCCCCCTGACCCGGTTTAACCGCCCCCCTGGGGTGTGTTGGATCGAGTCTTGTTTCGGGCCGTTTTGCGTTCGTTTCGATCGATTCGAGTTCCGCTGCGTATTTCTTGTTCCTAGGGTCAGTAGCTTGACAGTGGCTACGTGATCTTGGCAAGATCACTCTCGGAGGTTTCGGAGTTGGTTTGGGAAAATAGCCGGATCGGTTGGAAAGAATTTTTATCGGCTCCCATTCACTCCCCCCTCTCTGGTCGCCGTTTCGGTCCTTCAATTGGTATCAGAGCCGGTTACGGGTCTTTGCGACTCTAACCAGTCTAAGATCCAAAGATGGCGTACCAAGATCGGGGTTCCGGGCCTCCGCACTTCGATGGGAAGAACTACCCGAACTGGGTTGCGCGTATGGGCGCTTTCTTGCGAGGCAAAGGAAAGTTGCTGTGGGATGTGACGAAAGATGAAAACTATGTCAATCCCACCAACTTAGATGCCCAGGATGCAAAGGATAAGTTTGAGGCGAATGCTAGAGCTGTTGACTACTTGTTCCGTGCTTTGTCTGTCGAGGAGTTTGAGCGTGTTTTGGGCGAGGACCTAGCTAGCCAGATCTGGCAGAAGCTCAAGGTAGCCCACGGTGGTGATAGCCATGTCAAGGCTAGGCTTTTCTCGATGTATAGGAGAGAATATGAGAATTTCGCTCATTTGCCTGGAGAGTCGGTTGATGCTTTGTTTCAGCGTTTCACTTCTATTGTCAACAACATGAAAGCCAACATTACCGTACTCCCATACTCGGATCATGACCGAGCTATCAAGCTCCTGCAAGCACTTGATAGATCCGTGTGGGGTGCCAAGGTTGAGGCGATCATGGAGTCGGCAAACTATGAAACTTTGTCTGTCGATGAGCTTTTCTCTAAGTTGAAGTCTTCTGAAGTTGACAGACAGCTGCTTGCCAAGGCTAAGAGTCCGACTGATCCCCATAGTCTGGCTCTAGTCGGTGGCTCTGGATATGGACATGCTAACACTCCCAGACACTTTGCTTTGTCTTCTCTTGTGTCTCTTCCAGATGAAGAATATGAGGTGCTGAGCGAGGAGGATCTCGTGTTGCTCACGAGGAGGTTCTAGCGGATGTACCAGAACTGGAAGGGTTCGAGGCGTGCCGGGAGTACGTGCTACAGATGCGGGAAGATGGGTCACTTCATCGCCGAGTGCCCCGAGGAGATCAAGGAACGACTACAACTGCAAGCACCGCCCGCGAGACGACCAGAAGCACCGTCCCAAGGACGAGTACCGCTCAAAGCACAAGAACAAGGACGAGAGAAGGTTGAAGAACAAGCACGGTGGACACAAGAAGAACAGATCTCGAGCGATGGTGGCAGATGCGAGCGACATCGACACAAGCTCCACCAACATGTCGTCAAGCTCAAGCAGTGAAGATGAAGACCGCGGCCACCGCAAGGAGAAGAAGAGCTTGAACCGCAACTTCAACGGCATCTCCTTCGCCGCCGTCGACTACTGCACCATGGCGCACGACTCCGTGAAGAGCAAGGACGACTCCGACTCCGAGGATGAGGTATTGACCGATCCCACCTCTTTGCGTCAGGAGATTGCTAGATTAGAGCAGTTGGTCGATAACCGCGATGATGTGCTTAGGAAGACCAACAAGGAGAAGAGGGAGTTTAGGTCTTTGCTAGGAGAGTCCAAGGATAGAGTGGCTGAGCTTGAGACCTTTCTTTCTGAGACTGGAAAGAAGGCTATGGAGTTTGAGTCTTTGCTTTGCGAGTCTAGGGAGAGAGCAGCTAAGCTTGAGTCAGAGATTGCTGTGTTGAAAGATGCTCCTCTTGTGTCTGATGAAGTTGAATGCTCGTTTGTGATGTGCATATTGCTGATCTGGTTGTGCTTAAGGAGAAACACATGACTTGCTTAGATGAACTAGAGGGTGCTAGGGTTGAGCTTGCTGAGTTGAAGTCTAGATCATCTTTGCTAGGTGCTTGTACTTCTTGTCCTGCTTTGCATGCTCAGTTGCTTGAATCACGCACCATGATTAGTTCACTTGAAGCACAACTGAAATCTCCCATTGCAAATTCATGTTCTGCTTGTGATGTTGTTGCATTGAAGAATGTTGAGCTAGAGCAGTGTGTGAATCGCTTGCAAGATGAGAATGATGAGTTGCGACAGTGTTTGGGTTGGTTGTCGGGTCATGAGCCTCAGCTTAAGATGTTGATTGCTGGTTTTAAGAGAGCTGATGGTCGTGGTCTTGGTTCTGAGAAGGTTGGTGAGACTAGTGGTGAGAGAGAGAGAGAACCTGAGAGTTCCACCACAAACATTCCCACAAACCCACCAAAAGCCATTCTCAAGAACACCTTCACACCCAAACCAAACCACCTGCTAAACAAGCTTGACACCACTCCAGATCCTCCCAAGTTTCCACCGAAGACAGATAACTTTCAGAGGAGAGTGACCTTTGTGAGGAGTGGGGTTTACCAGCCGAGAGAGAGGGCACAGCCGAGAGAAACCCCAAAGCCAAAGCCAGTCCGCTTCCATTGTGAGCATTGTGGAAGGGATGGACACCTTGAGGAGTTCTGTTGGAGGAAGAAGAGGGAGGTGAGAAGAGAGAAGGAGGTGGGGAACAGGGACAGGTACTACTCTTCTCGTAGTGTGCCTGTGTCTCGTTCACCCTGGCCGAGAGGCGATGCCTTTGTGCGCACAGTTCCTGTGGTTGACAGTCGTGGTGTTCCAGCTAGTCGTGAGTTTGCTAGGCGGCCTCCGTTTCGTGGTCAGTTTGGTTCAGGGAGGTTCGACCGTAGCTTTGAGGCTAGGAGAGAGTCTAGGCCACGTTTTCCCCCTAGAGGTCCGATGGTGAGAGACGAGAGGGTTTCACGTGGTAGAGTTGATTTTGCTAACCCCTCTTTTGAGCAGATGGCCCGACACTGGTTTGACTCGTTTTGTGCTAACCCCAGTGTCGAGTCATTCGCTCATTCTCGTTCTCGCTTCTGATTGTGCAGGTGGGAGGCTTGGAGAACTTTTGGTTGATGGATTCTGGCTGCTCGAGACACATGACAGGTAATGGGAAGTGGTTCTCCAGTCTCACCCCGGTGGTGTCCAGGCAGTACATCACTTTCGGGGATAAGGGTAGAGGTAGAGTGTTGTCTGAGGGTGCTATTCAGGTGAGCGACAATTTCATGTTGAAGCGGGTTGCTCTTGTCAAGAATCTTGGTTTCAATTTGCTTTCAGTTTCTCAGCTTCTTGATGAGGGTTATGAGGTTCGATTTAAGCGTGGTGATTCTAAAATTCTTGATTCTCGAGGTGACCTTGTGTGTATGATCATTCCCGAGGGACAGATTTTTCGTGCTGATTTTTCTCGATCTTTTGGTCCTTCACGGTGTTTGATCGCTGGTACTTCTTCTGAGCTTTGGAAGTGGCATAGGAGATTGGGTCATGTGAGCTTTGATCTACTCACACGCTTGAGTGCTCTTGACCTTATCCGAGGATTGCCCAAGCTCAAGTTCGAGAAAGATTTGGTTTGTGCACCTTGTAGGCATGGTAAAATGGTTGCTGCTTCCCACCCACCTTTGACAGATGTTATGACTGAGCGTCCAGGGGAGCTTTTGCATATGGACTTGGTTGGCCCGCTCGCGTTCGTTCAGTTGGTGGGAAGTGGTATGTTCTTGTGGTTGTGGATGACTTTTCTCGTATGCTTGGGTGTTCTTTCTGGCGTCGAAGGATGAGACATTTGATTTTGTTCGAGATCTGATTTTGAGGTTGAAAAACGAGAGTAATGGTGGTGCCATGAGAGCTATACGTAGTGACAATGGTACGGAATTTAAGAACACTCGTTTTGATGCCTTCTGTCGTGATCTTGGTCTCGAACATCAATACTCTTCGCCATATGTTGCTTGTCAGAATGGTGTTGTTGAAAGAAAGAATCGAACACTTTGTGAGATGGCTAGGACGATGCTAGATGAGCATAGGACTCCTAGGAAGTATTGGGCAGAAGCGGTGAACACAGCTTGCTATGTTTCAAATCGGATTTTCCTTCGTGCTTTCAAGAAGAAAACTTGCTATGAGCTTTTCCATGGTCGTTCCCCCCGTGTGAGTCACTTTCGGGTCTTTGGTTGCAAGTGTTTCATCTTGAAGAAAGGAAATTTGGACAAGTTTGAGTCTCGTTCGATGGATGGAATTTTTCTTGGTTATGCTAATCATTCTCGAGCATATCGTGTGCTCAATCTTGAGACTAACCAAATCATGGAGACTTGCGAAGTCACCTTCGACGAGACCATTCCGTGTAGCTCTTCTGCTTTTGAGTGTGCAGGTGATGATGATTTGGGACAGCCCATCTTTGAGGAAGAACAGCCTGATGATGAAGATGATGAGGAATTCATGCACCGTGTGGAGATCGTGTACCTTCTACTTCCACTACTACCACGACGTTCGACGACGGCCCCTCTGCTACACCTTCGTCGAGTCGCGCTCCAGATCGAGTTCAAGTGGAAGCTGATGTTGAGGGGGAGGCAATCTCGAGGCGAGAAGCTCCCCGGCTGGTACAGAGGGATCATCCACCTTCGAAGATCATCGGGAACTTGGATGAACGCACTACACGGTCGAGGTCACAGAACATCTCTCATTATGCTCATTCTGCTTTTGTCGCGTCTTTTGAGCCCAAAAATGTTGGACACGCTTTATCTGATTCTGATTGGGTCAATGCCATGCATGAAGAGCTTGAAAACTTTGAGAGAAATCAGGTGTGGAAGTTAGTAGAACCACCTCCAAATTGCCATCCTATAGGAACCAAGTGGGTGTTCAAGAACAAGAGGGATGAGAGTGGTGAGATTGTGAGAAACAAAGCGAGGTTGGTTGCTCAGGGGTTTTCGCAGCAGGAGGGGATAGATTATGAGGAGACATTTGCTCCTGTTGCCCGTTTGGAGGCAATTCGGATCCTTCTAGCATTTGCAGTTGCTAAAGGGTTCAAATTGTACCAAATGGACGTGAAGAGTGCCTTCTTGAATGGGGTGATCGAGGAAGAAGTGTATGTGAGGCAGCCCCCGGGTTTTGAGAGTGAGAGATACCCACACCGAGTGTACAAACTCCACCGAGCTTTATATGGCCTAAAGCAAGCACCCAGAGCGTGGTATGGCAGGTTGAGAGGGTTCTTGCTTAGCAAGGGGTTTGTGATGGGGAAGGTTGATAAAACGCTCTTCTTGTTGAGAATGGCAATGATCTTTAATCGTTCAGATTTACGTGGATGATATCATTTTTGGTGGCTCTTCTCATGATCTTGTTGCCAAGTTTGCAGACGATATGAGCAGGGAATTTGAGATGTCGATGATGGGAGAGTTGCAGTTCTTTCTCGGGCTGCAGATCAAGCAAACCAAGGATGGGACGTTCGTGCACCAAAGCAAGTACACCAAGGACATTCTCAAGAAATTCGACATGAGCGACTCCAAGCCGATGACTACGCCGATGAGTACGACTACAGCTTTGGATGCGGATGAGGACGGAGAACCAGTGGACCAGAAGGAGTACCGGAGCATGATCGGCTCCCTCCTCTACTTGACGGCGACGAGGCCGGACATACAGTTCAGCGTGTGTCTGTGCGCTCGTTTTCAGGCTTCACCGAGGACTTCACATCGTCAGGCCGTCAAGAGGATTTTCAGGTATCTCAAGTTTACTCCTGAGCTGGGTCTTTGGTATTCTGCCGATTCCACTCTTGCACTTCATGGTTTTTCTGATGCGGATTTGCTGGATGTCGTGTTGATCGCAAGTCTACTTCTGGTCAGTGTCAGTTTCTTGGTTCGTCTCTTGTGTCTTGGTCTTCTCGCAAGCAGTCTAGTGTAGCCCAATCCACCACTGAAGCCGAGTATGTTGCTGCTGCTAGCTGTTGTTCCAGTTGCTTTGGATCACCTACACCTTGAGAGATTTTGGCTTAGACATGTCCCATGTTCCACTTCTTTGTGACAGCACCAGTGCCATAAGCGTAGCCAAAAATCCCGTGCTTCATTCCAAAACCAAACACATAGAAGTGAGGTACCACTTTCTGAGAGATCATGTGGAGAAAGGAGATATTGAGCTTGCCCATGTTTCTACCCAAAACCAGCTTGCAGACATTTTCACTAAGCCACTTGACCAAGTTACCTTCACCCGCTTGCGAGGAGAACTTGGTGTGTGTGCAGTTTTCTGAGCTGAGTTTTGGAGGCTTCTCTTGTAGCATATGTATATTATTGTACCATCTTGTATCTTGATGTACATTTTTCTTGCTTTTGTATCTTGATTTCATCTTTTGTATCATATCTTAGGATGAGCTTCTCCTATATGCAGTGATTGGTACAACTTGCTACATTTTAGAGTTTAGGCAGGCTGGCTAGGGATTGATTGTATGGATGGCTATGCTCTTGATGGTTTTGATATATATTCTATTGAGATAGTCTCTTTTTGAATTAAAATGACAAACTGAACTTAAATCCTTCACCCATGAGTAAATGCCTTTGCATGTCTTATTTGAGCCGAAATGGCTATATCTTGCTTAAGATCATGCTAGGATGTGATATTCTTTTCAATTGGGTCAAAGATCTTTGTCATTATAAATGTTTAGCCCATGCTTTATCTTGTGGAGGAGCATAAGCTTCTTTTGTCGCAAAGACATTTCATGTACCATGCTTAACTTGAAAAACTTGAAAAATGAGATGTCTATGCATGAAAGAAGAAAGATGAGAAAAAGATATATTTGCTGAAATTTATGCTCATGTCTCTATGCTTTCACCATTGCACACACTTGCACACATGGGTGCTAAGCGGTTGCATGTTGGTTGCCGGAGAAGTCTCCCATGAGAAGTGAATACATGGCTCCGTGCTTTGACATGACATGAGGTAGAACTTGGGCGTTTATGATGATCTTTTGTCAAGAATGCTTGTCCTTTCATGATTTTGGTGAGATGAAGTTCATTTTTGCTTGAACAATCCATGGTTAGGACTTTGCTCATGTGGTGACATTTTTGATAAAACTACACAACTTGCTCATGGCTTTGTCAATTGGATATATGTCTTCACCTTCTTGATGGCAATGCCCGTGTGACATGATGAACTATCTTGTTTGCATCTTCTCTAACTTGTAGCATTTTGTATTGCTCATTGTATATTTGAGAAGCTTGTAGTTGCATTTTGTACATTTTGCCTTGATGTGTGCATTGTCAACAAGGGGGAGAATTTCTGGAGCATTTTGCAAGGGGGAGACTTTGGGAGACTTTGCTGAATTTGTAGGAAAGCTTTTGCTCTAGAAGTTGTTGGATTTGTGTGAGAGTTTGAAAGTTTTGCCAAAGTGAGAGTTTTCAAAAAATTGTGAAGTTTCTGAGAGTTTGATCATTGGAATATCTTGCTGGGCATATTTGGAAGGTTTTCAAGTTGGAACGGCATCGTTGCGAGTTGTTTGTGCAATTTTGGCACTTTTGGCCTTGGTCATCTGCCAGGGGCGGTTTAACCGCCCCCCTGGGCGGTTTAACCGCCCCTGTGCTGAGTGCACAAGATTTGTGGAGATTTGAGCCATTTTCGAGTGTTTTCGCACGCACAAGTTCACTTGTTCAGGGGGAGTTGCATCTTTGCAGGGGGAGTGCTTTGAGTGTCTGAAAAGTGAGTTGGAGGATTTGAAGTTGTGATTTGTGCTTTGTGTTTTGCTCTTTTGCCGATGGTGTTGAGCCCTTTCGCTTCTTCTTGAAGGGTCGGCAGTTTCTGGAGCTTTCTCTTGCAGAGTGACTTTGTTCTCGGCTTGTTCTTGCTTTTAGTCACTTGCTTGAGTCTTGTTTTCGATTTCTTTTATATTTTCTTCATATCAATGGTTACTATGTGTGTGTTGTCAATGCACTCATCAAGGGGAGATTGAGGACCCGGTGTGTCCGAGGACCGGTGGATGGTCGCTTCCTGGTGTGATGAGTGATTGACAACGTGGTGTGGATTGACGTTTCCCTTGGCTCAAGTATTGCAGGTGTAGAATGCGGCTTGGTTGCATTGGTGCAGGTGAAGAACAGGCGCGAAAGGTCTTAGCCATGGCGGCCTCCGAGGAGCGGAGAGACAAGTAGGCTTGGTTCGAGGGACCCGGTGGCCGGTGGATCAAGTGCGGTTCACATGCTAGCAAGAACGAGCAAGGGGACATGGTTCCGGTGCGAGGTAGCGGCTCACAACCGAAGCTCGTACGCGGACGAGAAGCCGGCGCAAGGTGGCGGCTAACAACCGAAGTTTGCGCGCGGGGTTTGGTGATTTGGCCACAAAATCATCGGTGGACGGTTTCCCTTGGTTTGGGCCTCAAAACCAAGGACCGAGGACTCGACGAGGCGAGATTGGGCAGCTGGGCTGAGGTGACCAGCCAGGGGCGGTTTGACCGCCCCCCAGGGGCGGTTTAACCGCCTCCCCCTGGGCCGGCCCAAAAACGGCGTCGAGGAGCTTCGATCCGGAGGACACGCGGCGTGACTGCAAGGCTTGCGTCGGAGGGAAGCTAGCTTGCAGTGGAAGGTGCCCGAGCCGGAAAATATCTGAGAACCAAATGTCAAATTTGCCCCTGAGGGGTATGTATCACTTAGGGGTAGTTTAGTCTTTAGAGCACCACCACTTTGACTACTAATAGCCCCTTCCAGGGCTGGTGGCTGCAATCTCTTTGGTTATCCTTTAGTTATCTCTTTAGTTTTTCCTTAGAACTAGTTTTCCCCTTCATCCCCTCCATCTAGAACTACTTCGAATCATTCCTAGTTTTTGTATAGGTGAATTCATGGTTATGTGATTGAGTTTGTGCTGCTCATCTTTGTGCCATGATTTGATTTCCCGAGCTCCCTTTTGCTTTTCTATTTTCGTGGGTATTTTCGGAGCTATTTTTGGGGGATTTTCGTTCTTCTCTTTCTAGGGCGTTTTCTCTCGGATTTCTTTGGGGGATTCACGTATGAGTGCCTTGTGCCTCTTTTGCTGGTGATCCTTTGCCCCCAAACGCCGAGAATCGCATTGGATTTGAGATTTTCGAGATGAACTCGAGGTCATGGTGTTCATCACGAGATCTGAGATTCCGGGAGTTGTACTGAGTTAGAGGCCGAGATCTTTTGGGAAAACACTCCACTGGAGGTCTAGATCATCTGACCTAAATCTCGCCTCAAGAGCTCAAGCGGTTTGGGAGATCCACTTTTGGTTTGACTTTTTCCCGAGCTTCCCAGGCCAGGGCGGTTTAACCGCCCCCCTGACCCGGTTTAACCGCCCCCTCCTAGGGTGTGTTGGATCGAGTCTTGTTTCAGGGCCGTTTTGCGTTCGTTTCGATCGATTCAAGTTCCGCTGCGTATTTCTTGTTCCTAGGGTCAGTAGCTTGACAGTGGCTACGTGATCTTGGCAAGATCGCTCTCGGAGGTTTCGGAGTTGGTTTGGGAAAATAGCCGGATCGGTTGGAAATAATTTTTATCGGCTCCCATTCACTCCCCTCCTCTCTGGTCGCCGTTTCGATCCTTCAGAAAGTAAGGACCCACTCTTAGTCGCTCTTTGGCAAAACAAACCCACCAGCCAAAAGCCTTGCATGTCTAGGAGTTGGTGTTGTAGCTAACACCCGACGGTTAAGTCTTGCTGAGTATTAGTATACTCAGCCTTGCTTGTGGAATTGTTTTCAGGTAGCGCTCTTGAGGAGATGGTTGTAGGTCTTACCTGGCCAACCACCCTTCCTCCTGGCTGGACTGTTGTTTGGGACGAGGATGCTTCTGAGTGACGTCACGACGGCTTCACGTGATGTTACTACCGCTTTCGAATAATTAGTTTATTTCCGCTGCTTTCGAAAACTCTGATTTAACCGTTACTTTATGCATTGAACTTGGTTTGTAATAATTACCTCAAGTGGGACCTATTTAATACTTATAAATTGTTGTAATCTCTGGGATCCACCTTCGAGTGGGTATTTGTATGACTGGTTTCGATCGAGGTAACTGTTCGTGGTTGCATCGGGCTCGACCCGACAGACTGTCAGATTACTCCGATTTAATTGCTTGATGACCAATGGAAGGTTAACGCACTTAAGCCGGATTAATTTGAGCGGTTCTGCCACAGTTCTATAGGCCCATAGTGCTTCTGGTAGATTTTACTTCCACCCTGTTCCCATTGCATTAACCATCTTCTACATAATGTTCTTGATTTGTTTATTGGATGTTTATGCTTGATGTTGACAGCCGTTATATGCCATTTTTGGCCGTCAACCCTGGCATGAAACAAACACCAAACTAGACATAGGGGTTTAATTCTAACTATTTCCACTAGCTTTGGTGAATTGTTGATTTCAGGAGGCCACATCTGGATACAATGATAAAACCATGCAAAATACATATAAAAGTGGCACCATTGGAATGCACCATTGCGAAGGCCTCGTCGAGACGATCGAAATGGACATTTGGATGACCCGATTCGGAGTCCGGACGAGAAAGTTACGCGTCCGGGAAGATCACCGGCAGAACCCTGCCAGGCCGGTCGGCCTGACTTAGGCCGATCGGCCTGGACAAGGCCGGCCGGCCTACAATGGTCCCCAAAATGCTCCAAACTTTGCACAAGGACCCTAGGGAGTCACCAATGGACCCCCAAGCAAGAATTGACAAGAATAAATGAAGTTAAGACCGAAAGGCCTAGGCCATGGATTGGAAGGTCCACCTACCTAGGATTCTCGGACAACTTCAACTCAACGCAACCAAAACCGCCTCAAGGGACAACATGCAACCGTTGGTGAGCGAGTCGGTGCAACGGAGGGCCGAGAGGGGCCAGTGCTAGGCCGAACGGCCTCCCCTAGGCCGGCCGGCCCCCAACTGTCAAGCTTGAGGTGAACGCCACCACAACCGTCATCAGGACATCATCAGGAGCGTCCACAAGAAAGACGGTGCCAGATGGCGACAGACCCAGGCCGAACGGCCTAGATCAGGCCGGCCGGCCTACTTTTGTGGCCGTTATGCCTCCCCTTTCGCGTGGAAGCTAAGCAAGCATGTGGCTTAACATCTACGCTGGCTTCCATGCTTGGGAGGCTATAAAAGGCGCCCTTCACCCCCACTCTAGACACAACAAAATAGAGGAGAAGTGCTACCACTTCCATACTTAGAAAATAGGGAATGAGGTGAGGTGAGAGTCCGGGTGAGAAGCCGGAGCTGTCGGCTTCTCTTCCACCTTGTACCTCGGCGGATGCGGCTCAACTTCGAGTAACATCCGGGTCTTGTCTGGTAACTCTGGCTTCCTTCTGATTTATTAAGCATTCAGTCTTGCTAGCTTGTTCTCTGGTTCCTCGTTCACTACTTAGTAGTGGGTGCTTTGCTCTGAATTCAAGTGAAGTAGTAATTATTAGTATAGGCGTGGTGCCTAGACTAGTCGTTACCTTGGTTTGCACCCAGTTCAACGGAATAGTTGTGGTAGCCGGCAGGTCGTGACAGCCCTGTCCGGCCGACGTAATCCACCATGTTAGTTCTGGTCTGTAGGACTTAGGGGTAGGCGGTACCACTCCCCTTCTCATCCCTTTCTGTGAGTGGTGGTGTCTCAGGCGCCCGAAGTGAACTCTCTTGAACAAGTCTGACTTGCTTGATTTATCGAAATATCCAGTATTGCTACACAAGTACCCTCTCTACCCTCAGCCTTTTTATCTCTTCTTTTCTTTTTGTTGTCATCCATATCCCCCATATTACCCTTTCGGATGAATTAATTAAAGGATTAGTACACTTCTCGTTCCCCGTGGAAATCGATCCCTGTAATACTCTCGGGTGAAAGCTACATCGGTATCCGTACGCTTGCGGATTTATCTGTAGGTCAGAAGAAATACCAACAAACTTTCTGGCGCCGTTGCCGGGGAACGGTAGCTGTTCTTATCCCGAACCTAGTTCGTCCACATACCATCCACCTACCATCATGAATTCCACTCCTACCTTATATCAATTCTCAGCTCCAAAAGCTAAAGATCTGGAGCCACCACCATCGTCTCACCCCATAAAAAGCTCTGGCTACGGAATACACACAAAATTCATAGCCAAGATTAGAGAGAATCCATTTTCTGGAGCTGAAGGGGAGAATCCTTATGTTCACATACGGGAATTTGAGCAAATTTGCTCATGTCTCGTGATTACGGGGATGGCCCAACAAACTCTGAAATGGAAGGTGTTTCCCTTCTCTTTGACGGGTCGAGCGAAGATATGGTGTGATCGCTATCGTGGGAGAGTGAAGGGAAGTTGGGAGACACTACGAGATAAATTTTGCTTAACCTTCTTCCCTGAATCTCAGGTCGCTGACCTTCGAATCGAGGCCCTCACTTTCAAACAAAGGGAAGGAGAATCACTAGGGGCCGCTTGGGCTCGATTTACTTATCTTATGGCCACAGGACCTGATCTAGGGATCTCCGAACCCGTCCTTCTAATACATTTTAGAAGAGGCCTCAAAATCAAATCAGCCAAATTCCTAGATTCGTCCTCAGGAGGATCTTTCACTCATTTGACACCTAGTGAGGGGAGGGCCATTCTAGACAAAATTCTAGAGAACACCCCTTACACTGGGATCTATGATGAATTCCCGGAAGAAATTCCTGAGGAGCCCATAGAAGGGACATCCGCGTCGGAAGATGTGAGAGCATCACAAGAATCCACACCAGTCGTAGCACATCTCTCCGATACTCTCCCTGAACCAACCCCAGAATATGATCTGGACCTACATGATTCTCGTTGTGCCTTCCCCTACGGTTTCCACGATGAGCTATTCCTGGAGTACAGGGACAGCTCAAAACTTCCTGTAGTTGAAAGGCACACAATTACTAAGGTCCAAGCCACCGACTACATTGACCAGCATTCTCGAGAGGAGCTCTATTCTGTCCAAATCCATCACTCTAAAAATTCTCTGACAGATCCTTTTCACAGGCCTACGATACCTCCTTTGCCTCCCGATCCTCCTAATGAAACATCCCTTAAGGAGGCTATGAATCAGGAGTGGTTGTGTGGAGCGAGATGCTATTCCGAAGAAATTTGGATTAGTACTCCCTCTACGATCCTTCCTTGTTCTATAAGGGGAATAACCGTAGAAGCCCATCTTAACCCCATCATGGAGATTAATGTGATGCCATGGCACTTAGCGTACACTCTATTGGGCAGTGTCTCGCTAAGGCCGTCCGACAAGCTCCTCAAGAGTTGTCCCTTTGGACACATCCTTGAATGTTGGGGGGTTGCATATGCCATGCCACTCATGATAGACAAGATCGAGGTAAGCTTAGACTTTCACATCTTTGATATACTCGATCTTGATCTACTCCTAGGCTGCCCGCTAAAAGATTTATTTGAAAAATCTCATGGGAGCCTAGATGGAAGGCTTAGGAAAGTCGCCTTCACCACCACTACCTCTTGGCTGAAAAATCCTTTGGCAAGGCCTTTTCCCAAGCCAACCTCGTTTGAGAGTGTGATGTATGTATCTCCGTTCACATCATCCGAGCCTGTTCTCTTTGAGGATGCGGTCTCCGCTCTCAAAGATTACAAGTCAGAAGAGACCCTTCACCTTTGTGAAGATGAACGATCATCATCACCCTCAAACGAGTTTGAGCCTCTTCCCACTGGCCCTTACTATGTTGTTTCCGACCATGATCGAAAAGCAACATCAAGCTTCAACGATGAATCTCTTGAGATAGAGAACCCATGGGCCATGGAAGATTGTAAAACACTAACTTTGGAGTCCAAAGAAAATAATCTCTTAGATGAGCATGGAAGTTTTATTCTTGAAGTCATACATAGACCATGCTCATTCACTGCCTCTCCAAAGTTAACCACGTCTAGTGCCCCGAGCACACACGAAGACTACAACCACCTCAAGGTCCTCTTCTACAAAATGTTTAGAAGGTTGGTTGTAGATGCATATGTTTACCATAAGCATTGCAAATCTCGTGGTTGCTCTATTGCACTAACCTTGCAGCCAAAAGCTTCATGACACATCAACAATTGGTGATGAGACAGGAATGACATCACCAATGGTAGTCGCAAGAGAATGTTCCCAAGGTCAAGCTTATGACCATAAACAAAGCACTGCCGGGAGATAGCCCGGATGATTAGCATTTATTTCCTTTCGAATAAAAAGCAAGATCATATCTTTAGGATAAAGTTGTCTTTCGGGTATTTTTGGTTGCTAACCATTGCAGGTAGAGATCAAGAAGAACGATGGAAAAGTAAAGCCTAAGAGCATGAGAACTACATCAACTACAACACCTTAGTACGTCTTGGTGAGGGAACATTATGAAAGGAAGCTTGAACTCCACACACTTGATTGTGTTGCTTAGCAATCCAAAATCCAAGTGTGGGGGAGGTGTGTGAGTATCCCAAGTAAAGTTCCTTTCATGCCAAGCTTGCTTTGGTTTGGAGTTGGTGTTTGTTCGTGCATCTTGCCCAAAAAAAATAAAAAAATAATAATAATAATAACTTGAATAAAGGCTCCCTGGTTTTCGAACCAGTAGAGCCCCTCTTTTTGTTTCCACCTTTTTGTTTTGAATAACAGTACCAGCATGAGTACAAGTGTGGGGGAGATCTCTCAAGCTCATCATCAACATACACATTTGAGGCTCCCCACGAAGGTGTCGCACAACATCGACTGCGCTAACATGACAAGAAAAAAAGGGCGATGGTATGTGCACTCCACCTCTTGCTCCTTAATTCATGAGTTTGATTGAATTTCAATCCCTATCATTAAAATCAATCTCAAGATAAAATAATTCACCCTGCTATGCCTACCCTCCATGCTCCCATGTTTGGCTTGCATATGTTTTATTCCTCGCTTCATCATGCCACTTGTGAATAAATATTTTTAGGGAACCATGTTCATCTAAGTAGTTGATGTTTGAGATATGGTTTGAGGATATGATCTTCACTCTTAATGTTTGAGTGCTTGGGAAATTTATTTGAAAATTTGAAAACCCTTTGCAAAGCCCCTCTTTGATATGCCAAAGTCCTACCAAAGCCATATGTTGAGTTATCTTGAAAACCATGTACACATATGCTACTTGTCATTGCATTGAGCTTTGTCAAATTGTTGCGACCCTTATGAGAATTCTTTTCATGCTTTCATGATCAAGATCACGTACACGTTTATCCCCCTTGCTATACTTCTACACTAGAAGTTAGAATTGTATCATTCATCCATCCATTCCACAAAATAAATGCTCCATCATGTATGTGCAAATCTCACTCCTCAGTATTGTTACAAAAGAGACATGGCTATCGAAGAAAAAAATATATATGGACACATGAAGGTCCACGCAAAAAAAAGGAAAATAAAGGAAAAAAGAAAAAAAAGTTGGACACATGAAGGTCCAAGAAAGAAAAAAAATTCTGATAGTCATGTTCTCAAAAGATTTTATTTAAAGGAGAGAGACCACACACAAAGGAGTTGTTTATTCCATCCACCACCCATCATACCCATACACGTGCACATATTGATCCGATTGTATGATTTGATTTCTTCTTGGATCCACTCTTTGACTTTGCAATACATGTGATGCAAGTATGCCTCATCTTCATACCCTACCTTGAGCTCCACATATAGCCATCTTTAGAAGTAGGATGAAGAAAGGCAAGTTAATGCCTTGGTGAGGATATATACACATTGAGAGATCCGAGAGAATCAAATGAGGAGCAATGCAAAGGTTTGTTTTTGAAAACTTATTGAAAAATCCCAAGCTACTTGACACATGGAGTTAAAGTGATTTGATTCACGACCGTTCCATTCCTCAACTACTCAAGATGGCATGATAGACACTACAAAATTCACAAGTACAAGGTATGGCTTGGAATATTTCGTATGCTTGTTCCATTTCCTTGGATATCATGTCTCGTCTTAGTCCCTACTCCTCGCTCGAGGACGAGCAAGGGTCTAAGTGTGGGGGTGTGTTGACGGCCGTTATATGCCATTTTTGGCCGTCAACCCTGGCATGAAACAAACACCAAACTAGACATAGGGGTTTAATTCTAACTATTTCCACTAGCTTTGGTGAATTGTTGATTTCAGGAGGCCACATCTGGATACAATGATAAAACCATGCAAAATACGTATAAAAGTGGCACCATTGGAATGCTACCACTTCCATACTTAGAAAATAGGGAGAGAGGTGAGGTGAGAGTCCGGGAGAGAAACCAGGAGCTGTCGGCTTCTCTTCCACCTTGTACCTCGGCGGATGCGGCTCAACTTCGAGTAACATCCGGGTCTTGTTTGGTAACTCTGGCTTCCTTCTGATTTATTAAGCATTCAGTCTTGCTAGCTTGTTCTCTGGTTCCTCGTTCACTACTTAGTAGTGGGTGCTTTGCTCTGAATTCAAGTGAAGTAGTAATTATTAGTATAGGCGTGGTGCCTAGACTAGTCGTTACCTTGGTTTGCACCCAGTTCAACGGAATAGTTGTGGTAGCCGGCAGGTGGTGACAGCCCTGTCCGGCCGACGTAATCCACCACGTTAGTTCTGGTCTGTAGGACTTAGGGCTAGGCGGTACCACTCCCCTTCTCATCCCTTTCTGTGAGTGGTGGTGTCTCAGGCGCCCGAAGTGAACTCTCTTGAACAAGTCTGACTTGCTTGATTTATCGAAATATCCAGTATTGCTACACAAGTACCCTCTCTACCCTCAGCCTTTTTATCTCTTCTTTTCTTTTTGTTGTCATCCATATCCCCCATATTACCCTTTCAGACGAATTAATTAAAGGATTAGTACACTTCTCGTTCCCCGTGGAAATCGATCCCTGTAATACTCTCGGGTGAAAGCTACATCGGTATCCGTACGCTTGCGGATTTATCTGTAGGTCATAAGAAATACCAACACTTGACCGCTGGTCTGAGAGTGATAAGGGGTAGCACCCGATTATTTACTCCTAAGTCGCTCAAACACTTCCGGAACGTCTTGTCGATGAAGTGTGATCCTCCATCACTAATCACGACTCGGGGTACTCCGAAATGGGGAAAGATGACCTCTTCGAACATCTTTCTCAAATTTTTTGAGTCGGCTGCCGTGCAAGGAAGTGCTTCCACCCATTTGGAAACATAGTAAACTACCACCAGGATGTATTCGCACTGCTTGGATGCAGGGAAGGGACCCATGAAGTCTATTCCCACACATCATAAATCTCCAATTGGAGGTTGCTTTGTAGTGGCATAGCATCACGGGCATTGATATTCCCATGTTTCTGACACCTGGCACATCTCCGTACGAATTCCTTAGCATCTCCATACATAGTCGGCCAGAAGAATCCACTCTGCCAGACTTTTGCATGGGTTCGGAAAATTCCATAATGTCCTTCGTACGGTGATGAGTGGCAGCGATCAAGAATCTTTAGATCCATTTCTTATTGTCTTCTCCTGGAGGTACTGTTGGCACTCCTTAGCATCACGTTTTTAGCAATGCTCAAGAGCGCGAAGATATATGTCGTTGTATGCAAAATGAATTCTACATGCGCACAGAATATATCTCGTTGTAGCACTTCACCTTCAGAGTAACCCTAGGGCATCGTATTTATATTTCCGCAGGGAAGCAGATGGTTAAAGTGTATTGGAGAATGATATGATAAATCTTGCCGGAAATATCAAGCCAAAAACCCAAGGATACAAACTCTAGGTTTGAGGGATAATGGTCAAATGAATGACTGGATAGAAAGTCTGAAAGACCAGCAACACACAGGAGCTCCTAATTCTATAGAAAAGGAAAGATGTTGGTAGAGACCGGACTTAGATACTTCCTAACTCAGAGCGAAAGACACTCTAGCCTTAGCCTAGACTATAGCTTAGATACCGGGAACAGAGCTCGCTTCGACGGCTAGAACGGGAGAACCTCAGAACGGGGTCAGAGAGGGGGTTCTCCGGGCTCAGCACCACTGTTATGAATACACCCGAACGTGGTCATTCACGTACACATTTCATCAAATAAAGTCCATAATAGAATAAAAGTCCATCGAAAGTGGTTCTCAAGCAGCTCTTCATCTCCCTGAAAAAAGTAGAAAAAAAATGATGAGTGGGAGGTCCTACTCGAGCAAAAGAGAGAGAGAGAGAGAGAAGAAGGGGTAAGATGGAAGAAGCTAGAATCAAATACCACTCAAGGACATTCATTGTTGGTCCTAGAGCGAGCTCGAGAACCAAGCACGAAAGTGAAACAAACAGTGAGAGAGGTGGAGGGAAATTCACCGCTGTAATAATTGACCAAAATCAGAACCCTTACAAAGTGGTGCGCCCTCTCCTTTCATAGGGAGGCGGAGGGTCACTTCCATAGTCACATATTCCTTTTCTACCCCTACCTGCTACAATTGTCCTGGGAATATTCTACTTTATCGGATACAAACGGGATTTTACATGAGGAAGCCAACTTCAACTTGTACTCGTCATCGTGCGCACCAAGTCGCTTCGGGGGCTGTGGCACCTTGACAGGGCTCCGCGCGCCGAGCCTCTCGCCGTTCCTCTCATAAACCTATCTTCAATGGCCACATACAAACATAAGATCGTTAGAGCCCTGAGGTGAATTAGATATCCCTTAGTTAGACGCCTCGGACCGAATCATGGCCTGATTCAGTCCGAGCACTTGGTCGAGTCGCTCCTCTAGCCGCCGAGTGCAACGAACCGAATCACGGGCTAGTTCGGTTTGCGCGCCTGTTTGAGTTTCATCCTTGGTCGCCGAGTGTAACGAACCAAATCACAGGTTGATTCGGTTCACGCGCCCCTAAGAGTCACGCCCTCGTGGGTGATGTTTGACTCCAATGAGCAAATGATGGAGTTTACGTGATGCGCGTCCCAACAGTCAGCCCCTCGTGGGTGATGTTCGACTCCAACGAGCTGAACCCTCGAAACTTAAAGCGGACCCGTATCAGAGAAAACAACACCCTTTGCTTGTTGGAGTCGTGGGTTTAGCTTGGTGGGTGACTCGGTGTTGCTAGCGCAGTTAACGAGGGGTTTTTACCGCGCCTATAAATAAAGGGGGTGGGGGGTAAAAATGACGTTTGCTTTCTTGCCGAGAGACTGTGCTCTTCTCGCTTGCTGCTTTGAGATTCGTGCGTCGCCTGGTGCTTTGCAGTTGGATTCGTGCGTTGCTTCGTGCTTTGCAGTTTGTAAGTTGTGTTGAAGGACCGATTAGGCGACCAGAGAGGGGGGGAGTGAATGGGAGCCGATAAAAATTTCTCTCACGAATCCGGCTACTCCCAACCAACTCCAAAGCCTACAAACCGATCTTGTCAAGATCACGTAGCTACTGTGAGGCTACTGACCCTAGGAACAAGATCAACACAGCGGAACATGAATCGAACAAATCCAACACGAATCGAACGAAAACCACACGAATCACCAACTCTCAGCCAGGGGCGGTTGCACCTCTCTCCAGGGGCGGTTGCACCGCCCTTGCCTGCCAGGGGCGGTCACACCGGTATCCGAGGGCGGTCGCACCGGTCTTGCCAGACAGCACGGGAAAAGGTCAACTCGAGAACGGATCTCCCAAACGGCTTGGAGTTTTGAGACGAAACTTTGGGTAGATGATATACACCTCAAGGAGAGGCTATGCCCCAAAAATCTCGGCCTCTAACTCCCTAGAACTCTGGGAATTTCAAATCTAGCGAAGAACACACCCTCCACGAGTTCATCCCGAAAACTTCAAATCTAAACCGATTCCCGGCGTTTGGGGGCAAGGGATCACCAGCAAAAGAGGCACAAGGCACTCATACGTGATTCCCCCAAAGAAATCCGAGAGAAAACGGGCTAGAAAGTGAAGAACGAAAATCCCCCACAAATGGCTCCGAAAATACCTCCGAAAATGGAAAAACGAAAAGGAGCTCGGGAAATCAAATCATGGCACAAAGATGAGCAGCACAAACTCCATCACATAACCATGAATTCACCTATACAAAACTAAGAAAGATTAGAAGTAGTTCTAGGTGAAGGGGATGAAGGGAAAACTAGTTCAAAGGAAAACCAAAGAGAAAACTAGAAGAGATAACAGCCACCACCCCTAGGGGGTCTATTATATAGTCCAAATGGTGGTGCATCGAAAGACTAAACTACCCCTAAGCGATACATACCCCTCAGGGGCGAATATGACATTTTTCGCGAAGATTTTTCCGGCTGGGACACCTTCCACCGCAAGCTAGCTTCCCTCCGACGCAAGCCTTGCGATCACGCCGCGTGTCCTCCGGATCGAAGCTCCTCGACGCTCACGGGCGACCTGCCCAGGTGGGACCGGTCACACCGCCCCTGGGGGGCGGTTGGACCGCCCCTGGCTGGCAGGCCGGGCCGTCGCTACGTCAAGTCCTCGGTCCTTGGTTTTGAGGCCCAAACCAAGGGAAACCGTCCACCGATGATTTTGTGGCCAAATCACCAAACCCCGCGCGCAAACTTCGGTTGTTAGCCGCCACCTTGCGCCGGCTTCTCGTCCGCGTACGAGCTTCGGTTGTGAGCCGCTACCTCGCACCGGAACCACGTCCCCTTGCTCGTTCTTGCCAGCATGTGAACCGCACTTGATCCACTCGGCCATCGGGTCCCTCGAACCAAGCCTACTTGTCTCTCCGCTCCTCGGAGGCCGCCATGGCTAAGACCTTTCGCGCCTGTTCTTCACCTGCACCAATGCAACCAAGCCGCATTCTACACCTGCAATACTTGAGCCAAGGGAAACGTCAATCCACACCACGTTGTCAATCACTCATCACACCAGGAAGCGACCATCCACCGGTCCTCGGACACACCGGGTCCTCAATCTCCCCCTTGATGAGTGCATTGACAACACACACATAGTAACCATAGATAGAAAAAGAAAATAGAAAAGAAATCGAAACCAAGACTCAGGCAAGTGACTAAAAGCAAAGACAAGCCGAAACAAAGTCACTTCGCAAGAGAAAGCTCCAGAAACGCCGACCCTTCAAGAAGAAGCGAAAGGGCTCAACACCATCGGCAAAAGAGCAAAGCACAAAACAAGTCACGAATCTCCAAATCACTTTTCAGAACACTCAAAACACTCCCCCTGCATTGATGCAAACTCCCCCTGAACAAGTGAACTTGTGCGTGCGAAAAATGCATCGAAAATGGAATCAAATCCCAGAAAACCTCGTGCCACTGCACAGGCGGTTGGACCTCCCTGGAGGGCCGGTTGCACCGCCCTAGCTCCAGGGCCGGTCACACCGCCCTGCCCAGTCAAAGCACAAAATGCAAATCACAGAAAAATGCTCGGAATAATGTCGTTTCAACTCGAAAACCTTCCATAAGTGCCCAGCAAGGTATTCCAATGCTCAAACTCTCCCCCTTGTTGACAATGCACAAATCAAGGCAAAAATGCAAAAATTTCAACTCTAAGCTTCTCAAATAGGCAATGAGCGATACAAAATTCTACAAGTTAGAGAACAGGCAAACTAGACAGGCCACAGCATCATAAGGGCATTGCCGTCAAGAAGGTGAAGATATATAGCCATTTGACAAAGCCATGATCAATTTGTGCAATTTTTTCGAAAGGGTCACCTCATGAGCAAAGTCCTAAACATGGACTATTTGAGCAAAAATAAACTTCATCTCACCAAGATCATGATAGAACAAGCATTCTTGACAAAAGATCATTATAAACGCCCAAAATCTATCTCATGTCATGTCAAAGCACGGAGCCATGTGTTCACTTCTCATGGGAGACTTCTCCGGCAAACAACATGCAACCGCTTAGCACCCATGTGTGCAAGTGTGTGCAATGGTGAAAGCATAGAGACATGAGCATAAATATGTTCAAATAAATCTTTTTCTCATCTTTCTTCTTTCAGGCATAGACATCTCACTTTTCAAGTTTTTCAAATTAAGCATGGTACATGAAATGTCTTTGCGACAAAAAGAAGCTTATGCTCCTCCATGAGATAAACATGGGCTAAACATTTACAATGACAACGATCTTTGACCCAAATGAAAAGAATATCATCCTAGCATGACCTTAAGCAAAATATAGCCATTTCGGCTCAAATAAGACATGCAGAGGCATTTACTCATGGGTGAAAGATTTAAGTTCAGTTTATCATTTTAATTCAAAAGAGACTATCTCAAAAGAATATATATCAAAACCATCAAGAGCATAGCCATCCATACAATCAATCCCTAGCCAGCCTGCCTAAACTCTAAAATGTAGCAAGTTGTACCAATCACTGCATATAGGAGAAGCTCATCCTAAGATATGATACAAAAGATGAAATCAAGATACAAAAGCAAGAAAAATGTACATCAAGATACAAAGATGATACAATAGTATACATATGCTACAAGAGAAGCCTCCAAAACTCAGCTCAGAAAACCGCACACACACCAAGTTCTCCTCGCAAGCGGGTGAAGGTAACTTGGTCAAGTGGCTTAGTGAAAATGTCTGCAAGCTGGTTTTGGGTAGAAACATGGGCAAGCTCAATATCTCCTTTCTCCACATGATCTCTCAGAAAGTGGTACCTCACTTCTATGTGTTTGGTTTTGGAATGAAGCACGGGATTTTTGGCTACGCTTATGGCACTGGTGCTATCACAAAGAAGTGGAACATGGGACATGTCTAAGCCAAAATCTCTCAAGGTGTATGTGATCCAAAGCAACTGAGAACAGCAGCTAGCAGCAGCAACATACTCGGCCTCTGTGGTGGATTGGGCTACACTAGACTGCTTGCGAGAAGACCAAGACACAAGAGACGATCCAAGAAACTGACACTGACCAAAAGTAGACTTGCGATCAACACGACATCCAGCAAAATCCGCATCAGAAAAACCATGAAGTGCAAGAGTGGAATCGGCAGAATACCAAAGACCCAGCTCAGGAGTAAACTTGAGATACCTGAAAATCCTCTTGACGGCCTGACGATGTGAAGTCCTCGGTGAAGCCTGAAAACGAGCGCACAGACACACGCTGAACTGTATGTCCGGCCTCGTCGCCGTCAAGTAGAGGAGGGAGCCGATCATGCTCCGGTACTCCTTCTGGTCCACTAGCGTTTGCCTCAAACCTATCCTTTGCATCCTGGGCATCTAAGTTGGTGGGATTGACATAGTTCTCATCTTTGGTCACATCCCACAACAACTTTCCTTTGCCTCGCAAGAAAGCGCCCATACGCGCAACCCAGTTCGGGTAGTTCTTCCCATCGAAGTGCGGAGGCCCGGAACCCCGATCTTGGTACGCCATCTTTGGATCTTAGACTGGTTAGAGTCGCAAAGACCCGTAACCGGCTCTGATACCAATTGAAGGACCGAAACGGCGACCAGAGAGGGGGGGAGTGAATGGGAGCCGATAAAAAATCTTTCCAAACAATCCGGCTATTCTCCCAAACCAACTCCGAAACCTCCGAGAGCGATCTTGCCAAGATCACGTAGCCACTGTCAAGCTACTGACCCTAGGAACAAGAAACGAGCAGCGGAACTCGAACCAATCGAATCGAACACCAAAACGACCCGAAACTCGGCTCGATCTAACACACCCAGAGGGGGGCGGTTAAACCGCCTGGGCCTGGGTGCCTCGGGTAAAAGTCAAAACAAAAGTGGATCTCCCAAACCGCTTGAGCTCTTGAGGCGAGATTTTGGTCAGATGATCTAGACCTCCAGTGGAGTGTTTTCCCAAAAGATCTCGGCCTCTAACTCAGTAAAACTCCCGGAATCGCAGATCTCGCGAAGAACACCATGACCTCGAGTTCATCCTGAAAATCTCAAATCCAGAGCGATTCTCGGCGTTTGGGGGCAAAGGATCACCAGCAAAGAGGCACAAGGCACTCATACGTGAATCCCCCAAAGAAATCCGAGAGAAAACGCTCGGGAACAAGAAGAACGAAAATCCCCCAAAAATAGCTCCGAAAATACCCACGAAAATAGAAAAAGAAAAGGAAGCTCGGGAAATCAAATCATGGCACAAAGATGAGCAGCACAAACTCAATCACATAATCATGAATTCACCTATACAAACTAGAAATGATTCGAAGTAGTTCTAGGTGGAGGGGATGAAGGGGAAAACAAGTTCAAAGTAAAACCTAAGGAGATAACTAGAGAGATGACAGCCACCAGCCCTGAAGGGGCCTATTAGTAGTCCAAGTGGTGGTGTCCTAAAGACTAAACTACCCCTAAGTGATACATACCCCTCAGGGGCAAATTTGACATTTGGTCTTCAGATATTTTCCGGCTCGGGCACCTTCCACTGCAAGCTAGCTTCCCTCCGACGCAAGCCTTGCAGTCACGCCGCGTGTCCTCCGGATCGAAGCTCCTCGACGCCGTTTTTGGGCCAGCCCAGGGGGGGCGGTTAAACCGGCCCTGGGGGGCGGTTAAACCGCCCCTGACAGCCCAGCCAGGCCTAGCTGCCCAAGTCCGCCTCGTCGAGTCCTCGGTCCTTGGTTTTGAGGCCCAAACCAAGGGAAACCGTCCACCGATGATTTTGTGGCCAAATCACCAAACCCCGCGCGCAAACTTCGGTTGTTAGCCGCCACCTTGCGCTGGCTTCTCGTCCGCGTACGAGCTTCGGTTGTGAGCCGCTACCTCGCACCGGAACCACGTCCCCTTGCTTGTTCTTGCCAGCATGTGAACCGCACTTGATCCACCGGCCATCGGGTCCCTCGAACCAAGCCTACTTGTCTCTCCGCTCCTCGGAGGCCGCCATGGCTAAGACCTTTCGCGCCTGTTCTTCACCTGCACCAATGCAACCAAGCCGCATTCTACACCTGCAATACTTAAGCCAAGGGAAACGTCAATCCACACCACGTTGTCAATCACTCATCACACCAGGAAGCGACCATCCACCGGTCCTCGGACACACTGGGTCCTCAGAGCCGAAAGCTTCTGGTACACAGTTGATTGCTTCACGTAGGATTGCATGTAGTAGACTTCACCCAATTTGACGACCAATGGTAACAATTGATGCTCTGCTCTGAAACCCGTGCGGCAATGAGAGTTCTGGACATTGGACAGTAGCAGTAGATTTTTCCTCCGCGTTAGAACTGTAGGTCAGGCCTTCCTCTGACTTCGCCTCGGATCGAAACTGCAGCACTCGATTCCGTCTCCGATTAATGTAGAGCCACAAGTAGTCTTCTCTGCATCGGATTTGATTTAACAAAACCGATTCCGACCTCCTTGGCGAAAATCATGGAGCCCTCTGGTAGCTTGACGTGTGCATGTAGCTCTCTTGGTTTTGATGCACGCTACCTTTACACGGTTGAGTAATATATTGATTGGTCTTGTCTTCAGCTGATGAGCTTTTGTCGATCAGAAAACTCGGCGAGACCAAATGCCGTCTCCGTTGTGGACTCGACCAAGCGTCACACTAGTGTAGATAGAGCGCTCCATCCTGATGGTTGTCACCAACGGTCCACTGCTTCTCCGTTTCAAATTCAAACTCGACGAGAACGGATACGCAACCAGCAAGTCGTGGATTGATCGGCACAAACAGAGCACCGAGTATATTGAACCTGGGAATTAGGGTGGGTGGGTGCTTGAATCCAAACTACTCGATGGATTTGAATTCGACTCGAGCAGTCCAATCCGAGCTTGATAGACGCCATTGGGTTCACCACGAGATCTTCGATGAACACCCCTACCTAGCGCGCCAGATGTCGGTGTTCTACCGTCGATCCTACTGAGGGGTATCCCGAGGTAGTAGATTTCAGGTGGGGTTTCACCGAGATCAGGAACGCAATGGCTAAGAGACTCAGGATTTTAGACAGGTTCGGGCCGCCAAGATAGCGTAATACCCTACATCCTGTTTGGTGGTTTGTATTGCGTATGGATGTAATGTGTGTCTCTCTGTTGAGAGACTTGGTGTTGTCTATGGTCCTACCGATCTAGTCACCCTGCCCTCCTTTATATATCCCAGGGAGCGAGGAGCTAGTCAGTTACAATGTTGGAGTCCTAGTAGGATTACAGAGTAGAGTCCTAGTAGGAGTCCGACTTCTTATTTCCTTCCTTCGAGTGGTTTCTCTACGGGTACTGGGGTTCCATACCCAACAGCTGCCTCTCCGCCTGATTCGTCCAGGCAATCTCGTTCTGGAGCCAAGATATCCTCGAAGGTGACAGAATCTTCTTGTTGGATCAGCCAATAGAGCATTTTGTAAACCTAATCACGATCGAGCTATAGCTCAGAGTTGACAAAGAAAACATCCTGATCGACCTTGCACGATCAGTGAGTTCAGTCTTGCACGATCAGTATCGCAAAGGGCTAGACAGACCCCGTGAAGAATCAATGAGCATATTTTTTAGATGCTCACCCAATCCCAGGGGCAAAACCGGACAACAAAGCTCGACATGGTGTAGAACCGCAGCCTCCTCCACTAGAGTTGCTGATTCCTGCCACTTAGATTGGAACATGTTTCTCTTCAACTTGGAATAGAGATATGTACCTCTTCACGACAATCGCAGCACGCCAGTCATCATCAGTGATAAACTGACTGAGAATGAGGCTCGGCAGGCTGCAACAGTCTTCGAGAAGTATCGGTCCGCTTTCAGGTATTCTCTACAGACTAGACGAGGATCAACCCCAACACCCATCGTGTCGCTTTGAACTGGACAAACAGCCGTTTGGCCGAATGATGCGATGAGGGAGGTAGGCACACCTGCATGTGGGTATTATTTACCCTATGCATGCACCCACTTCAAGTGGTGAAGCACTAGTCAATTTTCATCTACCTCCACCTGTCCTTATTCTTGGGTCTATGCAATGCACCAACAAATGTGTATGATATCAACCTTCTCTCCCTTCATCACGGACATTCTTTGTCCTTGTCGAGAACATCATGGAGGAATTTCTTGATGATTTCTTAGTCCATGGACAACCTTTGGTTTATACCTCGTGGGTATGGATAGAGTTCGTGAGAATCCCAAAGGCTCCACCTTGTCCCAAATTGGGAGAAGTGTCAGCTGAGAAGGCCCCCATCATACAACCTCCTGATTGGATTTTTCCTATCAAGATCATGTGCAATGCTAGCAACCATACCATCAGGATAGTGTTGGATCAATGCAAGAAAACTTCATCATCCAAAGCATTGACCAGAGCTCAACAACAACGGAGAAGGAACTGTCGGTATTCACCAATGACAAGTTCATACCCTACTTGGTCGATGTCAAGGTGATAGCACACGGACCATGCTACACCAAGATATCACCTGACCAAGAATGATGACAAGCCACAACGCATCCGTTGGATTTTTGCTCCTTCATGAATTCGCTTCATGAATCAAAAGATGAAGAGAGCAAATAAATACATGGCATATCATCTCCCAAGGATACTAGTTCAATCACATGAGATGATACCCTCTCAAGGGTAACTTTACAGACTTGGATTTATGCCCTTAGAGAGAAGGAATTCATTCACCTTACTAGATTTCATCAATGGGATTGATATCATAATGGTTTACTCCATGGCTGCAACCCACAATGTGAGACCCGTAAGATTCTGTAGCGTATGAGCTATGGATTTTTTTCCTTTTCTTCCGTATAAACCTCGCGCTAAGGTTCGACAGACTGATCACCAGACCAACCAAGCGCACACACGCTAAGAGTCTTTGTGGTGCCCATGATGCTCATTTAGTCAAAAGACTGACAGGCATCTTGGTGATCGTGGACTAAATATCCATAGTAGTTGAAGCACTTCATGTTGTGGATAAGGGGATGAAGGCTCACACTCAACCCTTAGAAGTGCAATAGCTGGTTGGAAGTAAATCACCAGGGTCGCAACTCCATACCATCTTCAGGTAGTCAATCAGAAACATCGACAGAATATCATGAACAATCAGACATGGAGGAGGGATGGAAGGGCAATCACTTGAGACACTTTGTGCACACTAAACGTCATTCCCATTAGGAGATCAAAAGGGTGAAACATAGACCCCCAATCAGCCGGAGTCAAAACGATGAAATCAAATGGCTGAATTGGAGGATGGAGAAGTAAGGTTTTCCTTTATGCTTCCTCTCCAGAATAATGACATGAATGCTTTCAGTTGAAAATATTCCTCGAGCCCGACATACCGGAACTCGAAGTTATGGACTGCTACGAGTATCCGAGTTACAACCATAGTCCATGGTCATGGCCAGACCTAAAATGTGCCATTATCTTAGTATAGGTTTGGGTGCTGAAATTTCCCTTTTAATTTTTGATTTCCTAAAGTTTGTTTTTCTAGCAGCACCCCTAGATTTCCCTTTTGAATAAAATGTTGCTTTGTTCTACCATGCCTTGAGTAGTTGGGCACACTTGTGTGCCAACCACACCCTTGCTCTAACTCTACACTAAGTGTGCAGAAAACAGGACGAGCAACACATCAACGAGCAGTCTTCACCCGTGTCTCCAAATAACCACATGGCAGGCATCTGCTGAGATTCAACTACGCACGGAGGTTTGAAACCCTTTGTCCCGTTTCCTTTCTTGGTTTTAATTCAAATGCGAGCTTGAGTTCATGACAATTAAAATTTGAATGAAATACCAAGAAAGAGATGGAATTCCTACATGTTTATCAAAGGTGCATAAGCTTTATTTTCTTTGCAAGTACCGATGTGCCTTTGGAACTTTATGATAGGATCACTTGATCTTTTGCTTATTGACCCTTACGATATAATGACATGAGATGCTTGTTCTTTTCGAATTCAAAGTCTTGGAGAATTTCATTTTGAAAATGAAAAAAAATGAAGCAATTCTCATTCGCACTCAACTTTGCGATGTCCCATCCAGAGCCATATTATACATGACACAGTTTTGAATCTCTACATACATTCTTTTACATTTTGAGCTTGATCAAACATCTTGTCTTCTGAGTTATGCATGTTCATCTTAGCACTTTGGTCATTCACGTACACGTTTCATCAAATAATGTCCATAATAGAATAAAAGTCCATGAAAAGTGGTTCTCAAGCAGCTCTTCATCTCCCTGAAAAAAAGAAGAAAAAAATGATGAGTGGGAGGTCCTACTCAAGCAAAAAAAAAAACAAAGAGAAGAAGGGGTAAGATGAAAGAAGCTAGAATCAAATACCACACAAGGACATTCATCATCCACACTCACTTACAGTTGACCAAAGTTCATGGTTGACATGATCTCTCAGAGACAAGTTATTTGATTTCGCAACATAGATGGAAGAGATAAGCATTTCTATCGATCCCTGTCTTGAGCCCCACATATAACCTTGTAGAGGTAGGTGAGGCGACTTGAAAAGCCTTAGTGAGGATCAAACACTTTGAGCGACTGAGTGGCTTGAGAGAATGAGAGTATGCCTCCATATTTTGAAAAAAAATAACATAATACAAAATCCCCAAGTACTGAGAAGGAGGAATCAAGCTCTCCATTGATTTATTCTGAGGTACAATAAGTGAAAGTGAAGGTGTTAGCCACCTGGAATCCAAGGTATGAGGGAAATCTTTGAAATAATTCTTATGGATACTTTTGATTTCATGACCCTAGGCTTGTTGGCGTGGGGGCGTGTTGGCGGTCGATATCCATGAATTTTACCGCCAACGTTTCTCCAGATTTAATGCTCATATAGTGATAATCATGCTAATATCATTTATACTAATGAGTTCCACGAGTTTTGTGCACCAATATGTTTTGCAAAGAAATACAGATAATATGGTGCATAAATATCAACATTGGTGAAGCCATACAAGTGAAGGTTCATCTTGAGACAAAGGAGACTTGGACATGGTGCAAAAGTGACCCAAATCACATATTTGACAGCACAATGTCGAAGAGCTTTCCGATATGAACGAAATGGATATTTGGATGACCCAATTCGGAGTCCGGACGAGAGAGTTACGCGTCCGGAAGATCGCCTGACAGAACCCTGCCAGGCCAGTCGGCCTGACTTAGGGCGATCGGTCTGGACAAGGCGGGCCGGCCAGGAATCATCCCAAAAATGCTCTAAACTTTGCACAAGGACCTTAGGGAGTCACCAATGGACCCCCAAGCAAGAAGTGACAAGAATAAATGAAGTTAAGACCGAAAGACCTAGGCCATGGACTGGAAGGTCTACCTACCTAGGATTCTCGGACAACTTCAACTCAAAGCAACCAAAACCGCCTCAAGGGACAACATGCAACCGTTGATGAGCGAGTCGGTGCAACGGAGGGTCGAGAGGGGCCAGTTCTAGGCTGAACAGCCTCCCCTAGTGTGACAATCTAGGTGTTAATTAGCTTAATCACCTGCTAAACCTTTTGTCCTAGCCTAACTAAGTTTAATTTGGCCCCACCTAGATTTTCACTTAAGGAATCCTACCAAAAATTCCCTTGCACCTCGGTGAACTTTTGACCTTTGCTGACTGGCATGGCTTGTTTTCGAAAATTCACTTAAGAACTTGAAATCGACCAATACAAAAGTTGTTCAGTTTTTAACGGGACACATTTTTGTCAATTGGCTCGTTTTTGAGATTTTGAGTGGAAGACGCCTTAAAACTCAGTCAAAGCCAGCCAAACCCCAAAAGTTCACTGACCGGCTGACACAGAAGTTCACCGGTTTTTCTCCTCAGTTTTCTCTCGAATCCATACACTTTTTCATAGGTCAACCTTTACAAAAGTTGTAGCTGGTAACCTGCAACACAACTTTGTTTTTTGGAGATTTAGAACTTCAGTCAAAATTTCGGAGAAAATTTGGTTTGAATGGACGCCCGGCATGTGTTCGACGAATTGCCGGCACTCTCCGGCGCCGCGCGTTCACGCGCCCGATAGTGCCGCCATGCGGCGGCCGGACTCTGACACGGACGCCGAGGCTGCGCCCGCGCCTTAAATGCGCCGCGCGCTGTCCCCGCGGTCCACCGGACAGAGCCGCTCTGTCCCTCGCGCCGTTCCGACCAGACGCGACGGGTGCCCGGCGCACGCCACGTGATCGCCGTCGACCCGGCGGCGGGCTGCTGCGCCGCTGCCCCGACCAAGTCCGGCAAACCAGTCGCCGTGGGCCCTAGCATGTCGCCAACCCGTGCACGAGCTCGCCTCGACCGGCCACCGACCGCCACTCCCAGCGCCGCCCCGCCGCGACAGGCCGCCGACCGGCGAGCCATGTCCGCCGCGGCAGCCAGCAACGCGCCGCCCAGAGCTCCACGTGGCAGCTTCGCCGCTCCGAGCCACAGTCCGAGCCTCACCTCGACTGCCTATAAAAGGCCCCGCACTCCCCTACACGCGAGCCCCCTCCGCCGCTCGCCATTGCCGCCGCCAGGCTGCCCCTCCGCTGCTGTCCGCTGTGCGCGCTGCTCCGCCGCTGTTCTTCACCACTAGCACTCGCCACGCCCTTGCTCCAGCTTCGCAGAGCCCCAGCTGCCACTCTCTGCCCCGCCGTCGATTCCCCTCCCCAGCTCCGCTCCACCGCCATCCAGCAAACCACTCGAGCGCACCTGCAGCAAACCACTCGAGCTCCCCAGCCCTCAGTCGAGCGCCATTGCCACTCTAGCCGCCAGAGCAAGCTCGAACAGAGCCGCCGCTGCCCAGCTCCGCCGTCCGCCGCCGCCACGCCACTTCCGGCCGCCCAAACTACTCGGAATCCACTCGAGGTGAGGCGGTGAGCACCCCTGAGCACCCTCGACTGGTTATTGTTGAGCCCCGTGGCCCCACTTCGCCGGAATCCGGCCAACTCGCCGCCGGCCATGGCCCAGGGACCACATTGCAAAGCCACAAATCTTTCTAGGGGCCTTAGCGCAAGTTTCCAGGGGCTAATCTGTAATTAGATTGTTCGGATCTAGGATCCGAATCCTGAAACTTTCTAAATCGATTAAAAATCGTAGAAAAATCAGAAAAATGGAAACCCAATTTTGTTGCGCTACTGGTGCTGTGTTCTACCTTTCCTAGAAGCATATACGTGTTTTCTGCTTCGTTTTTGACTTAGATTCAAATCTGTTCAAACACTAATTTGTGCAAAGTTTGAAATCCTTTGGCTTGTTTGTGCTAGTTTTTGAGTATGTTGTAGCTGGTGAAGTATCTTGGCTGCTGCAGAAAGTTGGCACAAAGTTACACACTAGATCTTGAGTTGTTAATCGTTTAGGCTGGCAGTGCATGATTGGTTCAACATTTTTAATAATTAATCTATGAAGCTTCTGAGTTCAATCTTTTCACAGAAGCCTTGTGGTAACTTGATGCATGTCTGGTTAAAGTTAGAGCTTAGTTTGAGCTGGCTAGCTTGCACTTTTAATTCATACCAGTTAAAACTTGATAAATTCAATTAGCAGGATCTTTAGATCTTTTGAAGCTATCCTTTGGCATGTGAGCTTGTTTAGGTTAGATTAGGCTCTGGTAAGATTTTAAGGACCTTTTGATGATAGTGTAATTTCTTAAGATTTATTCTTGATGATAGTGTGCTGTTCTTGTTTATTTTATTGTGGTAAATGTATGCATGATATTGGCTTATATTTTGGTCAGCAAATCAAGTAAACCACAAAGAGCACACAGTAAATTTTTCACCATATAATAGTAAACCAAACTATCAGAATAATTTATGAAAGTTTCATTGCTAAAAAGGGAGTTAAATAAGAATAAGTTGTTTACAATAAATGGTTAAATAAACTAAAAACATCTCACACACACCCTAGCTGTTTTGTGATGAAATCAAAGATAAATAATATATGTGTACACAATCACCATCGACTAACCCAAATACTTTAATGAGTAATTACAACCTTTGTTAAAGAAAGGGAAGATCAGACAAATTTTGTCCAGGTGAATGTGTCACTAAATACACCCGGGTTCATCACTGTGCAACTATGATGACTCGACATAAGATCATATTCTTATTGCATATGCATTCGTGTAGAACCTGCCCTCGCTGACGGAGACTACGAGCTGGTCCCCGCGGAAGGAGAAGGCCAAGCTGAAGGCGAGGTGAACGTCGTCCAGGTCGAGCAAGACCCGAACGTTGCTGCCGAGGACTCCCAAGCTAACACTGTGCCCGAAGGCAAGCCCCGGAGCATGACCTAAGTTTTGAATACATGCAACTATGTTTTTTAAGTTTGTTTGTGCATTTATGTTCAGGAGTTGAATTGAAACCCTAGTTGCATGATCCTAGGTACCTATGCTATGCAATACTAGTATGATAGGTCGATAGCTGCCCCGCTATAAGGACCCGGTAAAAGTCGAGTGATTTCCTGTCACTCGCGAGATGAAGGAATCAACTGCTTACTTATGTTGGAATCATAAGGAGGACGGGCGGGGATTTTTGTCAGGTAGATGCCCCGTCCGTGTATGTTAATGTTGATTAAGGCCGAATGGTGTGGTACCGACGGTTAAGTTTTTGAAAGTACCAAGCGCTTGTCGATTCTATAGGGTCGGTAAGTTTAGTACCTACATGACTTCAGGGTGCGGACTTTTTCCTGCTCCTTCCGGGAACGTTTTTCCCCATGCCTTGAACATGTGGGTACGAGGGGCGCAAGTGTTGGTTCGGCTAGCCTTAGACCTCGTATGCCAGGGGGAGTTTGGTCCTGGACGCGACTGGGGGATTGATGGGAACTACCTGGTAGCGCTAGCCTTTGGCTGAGTGCGATGATCCGAGTGTTTGGGTCCCCCCTTGCAAGGTTGAAATCGGTTCGAACTGTCTGTTTCTCGCAGCTAATGAGACTGCTTAACCCCGCTGCTACATTGAGTAAGAAGTGGAACATGATGTTGGAAAGAAACTTGATGCTTGCTTAATTGCTTGCTCCACTTGCTTGATTAGTACAGGTTGCTTACCTAGAATGGTTAACTTAACTAGAACTTGATGCTAAAATATTGAAAGTAAGGATCCACTATTAGTCGCTATTTGGCAAAACAAACCCACCAGCCAAAAGCCTTGCATGTCTAGAAGTTGGTGTTGTAGCTAACACCCGACGGTTAAGTCTTGCTGAGTATTAGTATACTCAGCCTTGCTTGTGGAATTGTTTTCAGGTAGCGCTCTTGAGGAGATGGTTGCAGGTCTTACCTAGCCAACCACCCTTCCTCCTGGTTGGACTGTTGTTTGGGACGAGGATGCTTCTAAGTGACGTCACGACGGCTTCACGTGATGTTACTACCGCTTTCGAATAATTAGTTTATTTCCGCTGCTTTCGAAAACTCTGATTTAACAGTTACTTTATGCATTGAACTTGGTTTGTAATAAATTACCTCAAGTGGGACCTATTTAATACTTGTGGATTGTTGTAATCTCTGGGATCCATCTTCGAGTGGGTATTTGTATGACTTGTTTCGATCGAGGTAACTGTTCGTGGTTGCATCGGGCTCGACCCGACAGACTGTCAGATTACTCCGATTTAGTTGCGTGACGACCAATGGAAGGTTAGCGCACTTAAGCCGGATTAATTTGAGCGGTTCTGCCACAGCTGGTATCAGAGCGAAAAGTCGTACACCAGAGGTTCGCACGGTCCCAACACACTTGTTTCGGAATAAAACTTGACCAACTAGTACTTTGTGAAAACTCGTTGGATCGCTAAGGATTAACTAGACCGTGAAGCCCTAAGGGAATTTCGGGTTGTTTCAGGTGGCTTTCTAATTATGGTGTATTTGACTAACCTGCCCAGCACACCTTGCCCACGTGTTTTATACGTGCGCTGGTTTCCGTGCCCCGCGTGCACGAAGGGTGATAGGATCTCCATTCCAAGGAACCTATCATTACGGTTGTGTATGAGTCGCCACATGTTTTATATGTGAGCAAGGTCTTGATGGTATGGTTCTAATTCAAATGAGCCTATCATCCTGGTTGTTCGCCATGTTCGAGACATATGCACGATGCCGCATCACGAGTTATGCGAAGGGTTGTGTGCTCTATTCAAAAGGAGCGTACGGCCTAGACTAGATGCACTGTCCATGCAGTGTTGAACGCATGGATACCATTTTTATAAATGAACGGTAATGAATGGGGACACTTCCGTGGCGTGCTGGCACGGAAGATTCATGGTTTTCTTGCAGGTACACTGACTCCGTTCGTTAGGGTTGCGATGGTCTGAGTAACGACTAGCTATTATAGGGAGAGACGTATATTGTGCCTCGCCACCGGCAACTAACTACGTACGCCAAGGCTTCTTGGTATTTTGTGAGGGCGTTTTTAGTTCTTTTGCATCATGCTAATCACCTTAAAAATTGTGAAGTTAACTAGAAGCAAAGGGAAGTAAAAATCGTAAATCCCACAAACTTCCAGAAGTCTGGCAAACTGTGTCTCTTGCTGGTACGAATTGTTTTGGGTCATTAAACATCTCTGATGGCTAGGTACCTTAAATAAAAGTTGTTCATAATTTCATAATCAAGCTTCTGTAAAAATTTCAAAATTTTTGGATAAGTAAAACTGGAGTTATGACCAAAACAAGAGCTGTCTGTTTGCTGGAAAAATCTGGCAGACAGCCAGTTAACAACCAAGTGTTTCACCCATCTTAAACTCAAAATCAAAGCAACCTCAGAATACCAAACTTGTGGTTAATAACCTTAAGAACAACCTGGTAAAATTTGGGAGCTTTTGGTCGGGTAGTTTCAGAGTTACACCCGTTTTCCCATCGCTGTTCCGACCTCCTTTCTACTTCCGCACAGTTCTTACTCGGTTCCTTTGGTTCCTTTTCTACAGATGGCAGACGCGGCTTACTTTGTGTTTGGCACGGACAGGTTTCCTCCACTCTGAGTGCCTCGCTTGGGAGGGTTTTCCCTCTATTTTGTGGGACGCTCTGAGCACCGCCGGCTTCGCCTCACCACCCCTCTACTCGTGCCGCGAGTACCTTGAGGATGGTGTGCTTCGTTGCATCACCAGGGTCTACGTGCCACCACACCCTCACCACCCCGAGTGGTCCTTGTTCGACGCTGAGGTGATAGGCCACAGGTTGACTGACAGCGTGGAGCTCGCTGCCCTACGAGTGCTGAACGTCTTTTGTGACTTCCGCCCCATGGAGGTGATGACTTCCCCACTTGGGTTGCTTCCTACCGCGCAGCCCGACGACCCGGCTTGGTTGGAGCGTCGAGCTCACGTGAGGGCAGTTGTAGACTGGACTGGTGCTGTTCCTACAACTGAGGGACTAGCACGGTATGTGAACACGTTTTCCAGGCTTCTTACACTGCTTCAGGGAGGACTGGCTGACTCGGTTGAGTACGGCATGGCTTCCTACCGATCCTTCCGACAGCTTCAGTATGACTACACCACTCTGACCCTGGAGGCAGCCGACACAGACATGGCTATGGCCAACTTCCAGGCTCAGATTGGTGACTTACTTGGACAGGTCACCGCCCTTCAGCAGGAGCGAGAGACTCACTTGGCACAGATGGCCGAGATGCAGGAGGAGCGTGCTGCCCACCTAGGCCAGATCGAGGCGATGCAGGAGGAGATAGACTCGCTGCATAACGAGTGGGTTGGGCTCGTTGACCGTGTTGGAGAGCTAGAGGACGAGGTTCACGACCTCCACCTTGATGTTGAGATTCACTCACCACTCTTAGGTCGCACGGATCTCTATCTGCCGCACAAGGTCTACACGAGCTCCCATATCCTTTCCATGGCCGAACTTCGAATAGAGGACATTCCAGTGGTTTGTGAGTTCCCTGATGTCTTCCCAGAGGACATGCCAGGTATGCCCCCTGACCAAGACATTGAGTTCGTTATTGAGCTGCACCCTGGTACCGCTCCTGTATCCAAGCGACCAGTATAGGATGTCACCCATAGAGTTGGCAGAGTTGAAAACACAATTGCAAAAGTTGCTTGAAAAAGGCTTTATCCGACCTAGCACCTCACCTTGCGGATGTTCGGCCCTCTTTGCAAAAAGAAGGACAAAAGCTTGAGGTTATGCGTGGACTATCGCCCTCTCAATGCAGTGACTATCAAGAACAAGTACCCTTTACCCCGCATTGACATTCTTTTCGATCAGCTAGCTGGTGCTAAAATCTTCTCAAAAATTGATCTTCGTTCGGAGTACCATCAAATCAAGATCCGCCCTTGCGACATTCCAAAAACCGCCTTCTCTACTAGGTACGGTTTGTATGAGTATCTGTTCATGTCTTTGGACTCACCAACGCGCCGGCTCACTTTATGTATCTCATGAAATCGGTCTTCATGCCCTATCTTGACAAATTCGTCGTGGTCTTCATTGACGATATTCTGATCTACTCTAAAAATGAGGAAGAACATGCTGAGCATCTTCGCATTATTCTGCAAACACTTAGAGATCATCAGCTCTATACCAAGTTCTCGAAATGCGAATTCTGGCTAAATAGTGTCAAGTTTCTCGGGCACACAATTTCTGATGAAGGTATTTCAGTGGATCCCGAGAAAGTACAAGAGGTCATGGATTGGGAAACTCTCGCGTCTGTTCACCAGATCCGTAGTTTCCTTGGACTAGCAGGGTACTACCGTTGCTTTATTCCTGACTTCTCCAAGATAGCTAAGCCTATGACTGAACTACTCAAGAAAGGAGCTAAGTTCAAATGGACGGAAAAATGTGAAGAAGCTTTTCACACCTTGAGACGACTCCTTACTTCGGCCCCCGTTCTAGCACAGCCTAACAACACGAAGCCTTAGGTCATCTACTGCGATGCTTCAGGCACCGGGTTGGGATGTGTTCTCATGCAAGATAACAGAGTCATTGCTTATGCTTCTCGAGCCCTCCGCCCGCATGAGCTGAATTACCCTACTCACGATCTCGAATTAGCAGCCGTGATTCATGCTCTAAAACTTTGGAGGCACCACCTCATGGGAGCACAGTGCAAAGTGTACACTGATCACAAAAGTCTCAAGTACATCCTTACACAGGCAGATCTGAATATGAGGCAACGTAGATGGTTGGAATTGGTCAAGGATTATGACTTGGAAATACTTTATCATCCAGGAAAAGCCAACGTTGTAGCCGATGCGTTGAGTCGGAAGGCACATTGCAACTGTCTCACCGCAGACACCTATAGCCAGACCCTATGTGCTGAGATGAGGAAGCTTAGCTTGCAGATTGTTCCTCATGGCTCACTCAATAACATTTCCTTAGAACCAACTCTCTACGACAAAATCGCTGCCGCTCAATCTCAAGATAAATGCATCAAGATCATTAGAGGAAGGCTTTCTGCAGGAGATGAGAAGTATCGTTGTTTCAGATTAGATCAAAAAGAGGTCGTACATTTTGGGGAACGTCTAGTAGTACCTAAAAATCCGGAGCTCCGACAGGAAATTTTGGATGAGGCTCACCTCTCTAAATTATCCATTCACCCCGGGGAGCAGCAAAATGTACCAAGATTTGAAGCAAAACTTCTAATGGACAAGGATGAAGAGGGACGTGGCTAAGTACGTCTCAGAATGCGACACGTTCCAGCGAGTCAAGGCTAGTCATCTTCCGGTGGCTGGGACATTACAACCTCTTCCGATACCCTCTTGGAAGTGGGACAACATAAGCATGGATTTTATCGTTGGATTGCCACTTACCTCTCAAAAACATGATTCCATTTGGGTCATCATGGACCGACTCATGAAAATTGCTCATTTCATTCCAGTACGCACTACTTACCAGTGCCGACCAATATGCCGACATCTACTTCGAGCAAATCCTTCGTTTGCACGGAACCCCCAAGACCATCATATCCGATAGGGGCCCTCAGTTTATGTCTCGATTTTGGCAAAGGTTGCAAGACTCCTTGGGAACCAAATTAATCCATAGTTCTGCATATCACCCTCAGACGGATGGTCAAACTGAGCGAGAAAATCAAATAGTCGAAGACATGTTGAGAGCTTGTGTCATACACTATGATAAGAATTGGGATATGTGTTTGTCACTCGCTGAGTTTTCTTACAATAATAGCTACCAAGCCAGCTTAAAGATGGCACCGTTTGAGGCGCTGTATGGCCAAAGATGTCGAACTCCGTTGAGTTGGTTCCAAACCGGCGAGAGATCGATGTTCGGCACGGACCTAGTGGCCGAGGCAGAGGAGAAAGTGAAAGTGATTCAGGCAAACCTGAAGGCTACCCAATCCCGGCAAAAGAGTTATTTTGACAAAAGAAAGAAGCCCTTACAGTTCTCTGTGGGAGAGCACGTCTACCTTTGAGTCTCACCCACTGAGGGAGTACTAAGGTTCGGAGTAAAAGGAAGATTGGCACCTCGTTACATTGGACCCTATGGGATCATAGAAGTCTGTGGACTGGTAGCATACTGAGTACAACTCCCCGAGAAGCTGTCAGCTGTCCACAATGTTTTCCACGTATCTCAACTTAAGAAGTGCGTTCGAGTTCCCGAAGTTGAGATTGTCGATCAAGACTTGGCATGGGTAGAACCAGGCCTGGCTCTCGTGGAACACCCTCTCCGGATTCTCGACCGCAAAGAAAAGGGAACAAGAAGGAAGATCATTAAAATGTACAAGATACAGTGGAATCATCACACGGAGGAAGAAGCCACATGGGAGACGGAGAATTATCTGAACACCAAATTTCCGGGTTTTCTTCTACTACATGATCGTAAGCATTCTTGCAGACACTAGTTCTTTCTACACTCGAATCTCGGGTCGAGATTCTGTTTAAGGGGGGGTAGGCTGTGACAATCTAGGTGTTAATTAGCTTAATCACCTGCTAAACTTTTTGTCCTAGCCTAACTAAGTTTAATTCCCTTGCACCTCGGTGAACTTTTGACCTTTGCTGACTGGCATGGCTTGTTTTCGAAATTTCACTTAAAAACTTGAAAATCGACCAATACAAAAGTTGTTCAGTTTTTAACGGGACACATTTTTGTCAATTGGCTCGTTTTGAGATTTTGAGTGGAAGACGGCTTAAAACTTAGTCAAAGCCAGCCAAACCCCAAAAGTTCACAGCCGGCTGACACAGAAGTTCACCGGTTTTTCTCCTCAGTTTTCTCTCGAATCCATACACTTTTTCATAGGTCAACCTTTACAAAAGTTGTAGCTGGTAACCTGGAACACAACTTTGCCTTTAGGAGATTTTGAACTTCAGTTCAAAATTTCAGAGAAAATTTGGTTTGAATGGACGCCCGGCATGTGTTCGATGAATTGCCGGCGCTCTCCGGCGCCGCGCGTTCACGCGCCTGACAGCGCCGCCACGCGGCGGCCGTACTCTGACACGGACGCTGAGGCTGCGCCCGTGCCTTAAATGCGCCGCGCGCTGTCCCCCGCAGTCCGCCCGACAGAGCCGCTCTGTCCCCCGCGCCGTTCCGACCAGACGCGACGGGCGCCCGGCGCGCGCCACGTGGTCGCCGTCGACCCGCCGGCGGGCTGCAGCGCCGTTGCCCTGACCAAGGCCGGCAAACCAGTCGCCGTGGGCCCCAGCACGTCGCCAACCCGCGCACGAGCTCGCCCCGACCGGCCACCGACCACCACGCACAGCGCCGCCCCGCCGCGACAGGCCGCCGACCGGCGAGCCATGTCCGCCGCGGCAGCCAGCAACGCGCCGCCCAGAGCTCCGCGTGGCAGCTTCGCTGCTCCGAGCCACAGTTCGAGCCTCGCCTCGACTGCCTATAAAAGGCCCCGCACCCCCCTGCACGTGAGCCCCTCCGCCGCTCGCCATTGCCGCCGCCAGGCTGCCCCTCCGCCGCTCTCCGCCGTGCGCGCTGCTCCGCCGCTGTTCTTCACCACCAGCACTTGCCACGCCCTTGCTCCAGCTTCCCAGAGCCCCAGCTGCCACTCTCTGCCCCGCCGTCGATTCCCCTCCTCAGCTCCGCTCCGCCGCCATCCAGCAAACCACTCAAGCGCACCTGCAGCAATTCACTCGAGCTCCCCAGCCCTCAGTCGAGCGCCATTGCCACTCTAGCCGTCAGAGCAAGCTTGAACAGAGCCGCCACCGCCAGCAACGCCGTCCGCCGCCAACACGCCACTTCCGGCCGCCCAAACTACTCGGAATCCACTCGAGGTGAGGCGGTGAGCACCCCTGAGCACCCTCGACTGGTTATTGTTGAGCCCCGTGGCCCCACTTCGCCGGAATCCGGCCAACTCGCCGCCGGCCATGGCCCAGGGACCACATTGCAAAGCCACAAATCTTTCTAGGGGCCTTAGCGCTAGTTTTTGAGTATGTTGTAGTTGGTGAAGTATCTTGGCTGCTGTAGAAATTTGGCACAAAGTTACACACTAGATCTTGAGTTGTTAATTGTTTAGGCTGGCAGTGCATGATTGGTTCAACATTTTTAATAATTAATCTATGAAGCTTCTGAGTTCAATCTCTTCACAGAAGCCTTGTGGTAACTTGATGCATGTCTGGTTAAAGTTAGAGCTTAGTTTGAGCTGGCTAGCTTGCACTTTTAATTCATACCAATTAAAACTTGATAAATTCAATCAGCAGGATCTTTAGATCTTTTGAAGCTATCCTTTGGCATGTGAGCTTGTTTAGGTTAGATTAGGCTCTGGTAAAATTCTAAGGACCTTTTGATGATAGTATGATTTCTTAAGATTTATTCTTGATGATAGTGTGTTGTTCTTGTTTATTTTGTTGTGGTAAATGTATGCATGATCTTGGCTTAAATTTTGGTCAGCAAATCAAGTAAACCACAAAGAGCATACAGTAAATTTTTCACCTTATAATAGTAAACCAAACTGTCAGAATAATTTATGAAAGTTTCATTGTTAAAAAGGGAATTAAATAAGAATAAGTTGTTTACAATAAATGGTTAAATAAACTAAAAACATCACACACACACCCTAGCGGTTTTGTGATGAAATCAAAGATAAATAATATATGTGTACACAATCACCATCGACTAACCCAAATACTTTAATGAGTAATTACAACCTTTGTTAAAGAAAGGGAAGATCAGACAAATTTTGTCCAGGTGAATGTGTCACTAAATACACCCGGGTTCATCACTGTGCAACTATGATGACTTGACATAAGATCATATTCTTATTGCATATGCATTCGTGTAGAACCTGCCCTCGCTGACGGAGACTACGAGCTGGTCCCCGCGGAAGGAGAAGGCCAAGCTGAAGGCGAGGTGAACGTCGTCCAGGTCGAGCAAGACCCGAACGTTGCTGCCGAGGACTCCCAAGCTAACACTGTGCCCGAAGGCAAGCTGGTTTTTCTGATGCGGATTTTGCTGGGTGTCGTGTTGATCGCAAGTCTACTTCTGGTCAGTGTCAGTTTCTTGGTTCGTCTCTTGTGTCTTGGTCTTCTCGCAAGCAGTCTAGTGTAGCCCAATCCACCACAGAGGCCGAGTATGTTGCTGCTGCTAGCTGTTGTTCTCAGTTGCTTTGGATCACCTACACCTTGAGAGATTTTTGGATTAGACATGTCCCATGTACCACTTCATTGTGACAGCACCAGTGCCATAAGCGTAGCCAAAAATCCCGTGCTTCACTCCAAAACCAAACCATTAGAAGTGAGGTACCACTTTCTGAGAGATCATGTGGAGAAAGGAGATATTGAGCTTGCCCATGTTTCTACCCAAAACCAGCTTGCAGACATTTTCACTAAGCCACTTGACCAAGTTACCTTCACCCACTTGCGAGGAGAACTTGGTGTGTGTGCGGTTTTCTGAGCTGAGTTTTGGAGGCTTCTCTTGTAGCATATGTATACTATTGTACCATCTTTGTATCTTGATGTATACTTTCTGTTTTTGTATCTTGATGTATAGCTTTTCATCTCTGCATTTTGTGATATATCATGCTGCATTTGTATCATATTCTAGGATGAGCTTCTCCTATATGCAGTGATTGCTACAACTTGCTACATTTTAGAGTTTAGGCAGGCTGGCTAGGGATTGGTTGTATGGATGGCTATGCTCTTGATGGTTTTGATATATTCCTTTGAGATAGTCTCTTTTTGAATTAAAATGACAAACTGAACTTAAACTCTTATCACCCATGAGTAAATGCCTTTGCATGTCTTGTTTGAGACGAAATGGCTATATTTTGCTTAAGGTCACGCTAGGATGATATTCTTTTCATTTGGGTCAAAGATCTTTGTCATTGTAAATGTTTAGCCCATGTTTATCTCGTGGAGGAGCATAAGCTTCTTTTTGTCGCAAAGACATTTCATGTACCATGCTGAATTTGAAAAACTTGAAAAATGAGATGTCTATGCATGAAAGAAGAAAGATGAGAAAAAGATTTATTTGAAAATATTTATGCTCATGTCTCTATGCTTTCACCATTGCACACACTTGCACACATGGGTGCTAAGCAGTTGCATGTTGTTTGCCGGAGAAGTCTCCCATGAGAAGTGAACACATGGCTCCGTGCTTTGACATGACATGAGATAGGTTTTGGGCGTTTATAATGATCTTTTGTCAAGAATGCTTGTTCTATCATGATCTTGGTGAGATGAAGTTTATTTTTGCTCAAATGGCCCATGTTTAGGACTTTGCTCATGAGGTGAAACTTTTGAAAAAATTGCACAAATTGATCATGGCTTTGTCAAATGGCTATATATCTTCACTTTCTTGACGCCAATGACCTTATGATACTGTGACCTGTCTAGTTTGCCTATTCTCTAACTTGTAGAATTTTGTATCGCTCATTGCCTATTTGAGAAGCCTAGAGTTGAATTTTTTGCATTTTTGCCTTGATTTGTGCATTGTCAACAAGGGGGAGAGTTTGAGCATTGGAATACATTACTGGGCATTTATGGAAGGTTTTCAAGTTGAAACGATATCTTTCCGAGCATTTTTCTGTGATTTGCATTTTTGTGCTTTGACTGGGCATGGCGGTGTGACCGACCCTGCAGGGCGGTGTGACCGGCCCAGAAGCATGGGCGGTGCAACCGGCCCTCCAGGGCGGTCCAACCGGCCCTGTGCAGTGGCACGAGGTTTTGTGGGATTTGATCCATTTTCGATTGCATTTTCGCATGCACAAGTTCACTTGTTCAGGGGGAGTTTGCATCAATGCAGGGGGAGTGCTTTGAGTGTTCTGAAAAGTGATTTGGAGATTCGTGACTTGTGTTTTGTGCTTTGCTCTTTTGCCGATGGTGTTGAGCCCTTTCGCTTCTTCTTGAAGGGTCGGCGTTTCTGGAGCTTTCTCTTGCGAAGTGACTTTGTTTCGGCTTGTTCTTTGCTTTTAGTCACTTGCTTGAGTCTTGTTTTCGATTTCTTTTCTATTTTCTTTTTCTATCTATGGTTACTATGTGTGTGTTGTCAATGCACTCATCAAGGGGGAGATTGAGGACCCGGTGTGTCTGAGGACCGGTGGATGGTCGCTTCCTGGTGTGATGAGTGATTGACAACGTGGTGTGGATTGACGTTTCCCTTGGCTCAAGTATTGCAGGTGTAGAATGCGGCTTGAGTGCATTGGTGCAGGTGAAGAACAGCGCGAAAGGTCTTAGCCATGGCGGCCTCCGAGGAGCGGAGAGACAAGTAGGCTTGGTTCGAGCGACCCGGTGGCCATATGGATCAAGTGCAGTTCACAAGGTGGCAAGAACGAGCAAGGGAACGTGGTTCCGGTGCGAGGCAGCGGCTCACGACCGAAGCTCGTACGCGGAAATTAAGCCGGTGCAAGTTGGCGGCTCATAACCGAAGCTTGCACGCGGGGTTTGGTGGTTTGGCCAGAAGACCACCGGATGGACGGTTTCCCTTGGTTTGGGCCTCAAAACCAAGGCCGAGGACTTGACGTAGCGACGGCCCGGCCTGCCAGCCAGGGGCGGTCCAACCGCCCCCCAGGGGCGGTTTGACCGGTCCCACCTGGGCAGGTTGCCCATGAGCGTCGAGGAGCTTCGATCCGGAGGACAC
The DNA here is from genome assembly GCA_015476505.1 of Urochloa ruziziensis. NCBI lineage: Eukaryota > Viridiplantae > Streptophyta > Magnoliopsida > Poales > Poaceae > Urochloa > Urochloa ruziziensis. The sequence continues at coordinate 21,213,727 of CM027120.1, forward strand.
GCGGCGTGATCGCAAGGCTTGCGTCGGAGGGAAGCTAGCTTGCGGTGGAAGGTGTCCCAGCCGGAGAAATCTTCACAGAAAATGTCATATTCGCCCCTGAGGGGTATGTATCGCTTAGGGGTAGTTTAGTCTTTTGAGCACCACCATTTGGACTATATAATAGACCCCCTAGGGGTGGTGGCTGTCATCTCTCTAGTTATTTTCATTTGGCTTGTTTAGTTTCCCTTCCCTTTCATCCTCTCCACCTAGAACTATTTTGAATCATTCATAGTTTGTATAGGTGAATTCATGGTTGGTTGATTGAGCTTAATCTCTTTATCTTTGTGCCATGATTTGAATTCCCGAGCTCTTTTCCTTTTTCCCATTTTCGGAGGTATTTTCGGAGCCATTTTTGGGGGATTTTCGTTCTTCACTTTCTAGCCTGTTTTCTCTCGGATTTCTTTGGGGGAATCACGCGTGAGTGCCTTGTGCCTCTTTTCTTGGTGATCCCTTGCCCCCAAACGCCGAGAATCGGTTTAGATTTGAAGTTTTCGGGATGAACTCATGGAGGGTGTGTTCTTCGCTTGATTTGAAATTCCTGGAGTTCTAGGGAGTTAGAGGCTGAGATTTTTGGGGCATAGTCTCTCCTTGAGGTGTATATCATCTACCCAAAGTTTCGTCTCAAGACTCCAAACCGTTTGGGAGATCCGTTCGCGAGTTGACTTTGAGTTTGAGTTTTTCTCGCGCTGTCTGGCAAGACCGGTGCGACCGCCCTCGGATACCGGTGTGTCCGCCCCTGGCTGATGTGCTAGGCAAGGGCAACGCAACCGCCCCTGGAGAGAGGTGTGACCGCCCCTGGCCGAGAGTTGCTGATTTGGGTTGTTTTCGTTCGATTCATGTTGGATTTGTTCGATTCGAGTTCCGCTGTGTTGATCTTGTTCCTAGGGTCAGTAGCCTCACAGTAGCTACGTGATCTTGGCAAGGTCGGTCCATTGGATTTGGATTGAGTTGGGAGAAGCCGGATCTTGAGAGGAATTTTTTATCGGCTCCCATTCACTCCCCCTCTCTGGTCGCCTAATCGGTCCTTCAAGGGGAGAGGACTTTTTTGCGAGATTGGTGAAAGGGGAGGGCAGGGCAAGGGGTTTTCATTCATCCTATCCACTTGACATTGTACTAACCGGATCAAACGGTCGCGTCGGTCCTCCTTGCGAAAACTAATCCCTTCATCGGATTCTTTCAAACTGCCGCCATTGGATGTAATCGCGGTCATCGATGTATCATTACTGCAGGGGTCTTGATGATGGGCCCTTGATGCGCTTGGAGGATGGGCCCTTGATCAACCTGTATGGTCACTATTATTTTTGGTGGTGTGCATGGTAAGGTGGAATGGCTAAACTAATGCATGTTGATGGTTGTTTGTGAGTTGGAAAAATATATTAATGTGCTGCCTGTATAGTGTTGTGTAGGAGTTTTGTGCTACATTGCTGCAAATTTTACGATGCACCAACTTCACATTCACCAAACTAGTCATCCAATCATGGTAGGTGCTACGTGTACATCATACGATGTTGCACGAACTTCACATCACAAAACGTGTGCAATAGGATCTTTTTTTGAGTTTTGTATCCAGTCGACCCAATAAACTCTCAAATGATTTGTTACTAAACTATGGGTAATGGAGAAAATACATTAAACTTATTAAAACCAAATTCACACTGTATGAAATCGTATAAAATACATTGATACCGTCAGATCATTTTTTGTGCTAGCGAATCATCTGTTGACAAAACTGCTCCCGGCACTCCGCTTCACGTAACTTGCCAAAACTTCTCGCGGGGCGCCGATTGCCATAACCTCCTCCACGATATCGTCATCGCCAGTTCTCCGATAGGAACTACTTATTTTTTGAAGGGTGATAGGAACTACTTATTTAATCGCCTTTCCCACGCCATCGTCGCCAGTCACCGCAGACATCGCCACACGAGCGTCGACTTCCCACACCACCATCGCCATGAAGCGTACCTTCTCTCCCTCAGGCTGGTCCCGCGATCGTGATAGTTCCCATTCGTTGTCCTGTTAGGGTTCACCGCCATCGCGTTTCCACCGCCACGACGCCAGCAAATTCGTGCAGTGCCCGTGGTGCTCCTGTTTGGGGCACCCCCCGCTCCAATGACGATCACGCCAGCGACATCGGGGGACCGTGGCACGGCTTCGGGTCCCATCGCGTGCTGGCCCGAAACGAGGGGAGGATGCAGTGAGCGCGGACTGACGCCCAACTTTATGTCATTGTGTCATCGATCGCCGTTGCCAGCCCAAAGGCAAACTACCGCTCCACGTGTGCTAAGTTCACATGGGAGCTAAATTGAGTTAGCTATCTATCATTGTGTACATGTTGTAGCATGATGGCACTCCTCTCAGTTGTGTATGTTTAGTTTCTGTTTGCATTGTGAATTTGATATGTGTGGGGTTAATTTTGCTCACGTGCTGCTATTAATATATACAGTGGTTAGTTAATTGTTTGTTTTCGATCAGAGATACGATCAGGGCCTGACAGCCGAGCGCGAGATCAATTAGGGGTACATATGGAAACCGGATGATTCGGTGCTAGGCTGTTTGAACTAAAGGTATTTCTATTGCGCAAGGGGATTTAATGCCCCTTGGATTCGTCTGGAGGCCCACCCACTGGCAAGGATCCCTAGTCAAGCCATGTTGGCAACCGGATGATTCGGTGCCAGGCAGTTTCAACTGAAAGGTTTTTCTTTTGCACAAGGGGATTTAATGCCCCTTGGCTTCGGGAGGCCCACCCACTGGCAAGGATACCTAGTCAAGCCATGTTTGCTTTGTTGACCCACATCTCAATCAACAAAAGGCAGTGCTTAGTGCATCCCGGCCAAGTTTCTAGGGTTCCAAATCCCCAGTCGTTCTCGGCGGCGGCGGCGGTTGGCTGAACGTTCATGCTCTAAATCCCCAGCCACCTTTGCATTCCTCCGGTCCGCTGCTACGGCATCCGACAGTGAGTATCTGATTCCTTACATAGACCAACATTCCAATGTTGCGTTTAAGTTTGTTCACATGAATGTAGTTCTTTTGTTTGTTTAATTTGCATATCGGCTTCAGCTAAGCCTCGTGCTCTGTTTAGAAACTTTTCATATCGATGGACAGATGTTGGATAACTAGTGCCAGGAAATTCACATGTGCATATACTAATGGAGTGGAACAATTCATGGAGTTTGTTAAGCAACGATTCACTGAACACTCCACTATACATTACCCGTGCAGCGGATGTGTTAATCAGTGTGAATTGGCTCAGGATGAAGTCCATGATCACCTTCTGCTGTTTGGAATGTCAGCTGCATATACTAGGTGGACTCATCACGGGGAATCAATGGAAGATGTGACTGTTGAGTTTTCAGAGCAGGTGCATGGCTTAGGGTTTGCAGATGAGGTCTATGACCATGATGATGGGAGTGATGTGGATGAGGAAGACAACAACAAAGCAGAAGGTATGCCAGATCTGGTGATGATAACAGACTTGTACACAGCCGCAGAGGAGGATGGACAACAACCAAAATTTACTAGAGTGCTCCAAGATTTGAAGCGGAATCTGAGCCCAAGATCTCCGCACTCAAAATTCTCCTTTGTTGTGAGGTTGCTGCGCATCAAGGTGTGATATCAAATAAGCAACAGAGGGTTCAATGCAATGTTAAAGCAGATGTCCTTTTCATTCCCTTGTTCCGAATTACCATCATCATACGACGATGCAAAGAAATATCTTCATGCGCTTGGCCTTGGCTACGAAACGATCCATGTGTGCTGGAATAACTGTGTACTATTCAGAAAGGATTATGACAAATTGGATAAATGCCCCAAATGCAACGAATCTAGAATGGTAGATGATGATGGCTGTAAGCGTGTTCCTCGCAAGGTTTTGAGGCATTTCCCACTAATCCCAAGGTTGAAGATGATTTTTGCTTCCAGCCGAATAGCTAAGGACATCCGATGGCACAAGACGAAGCGGACACCAGTTGAGGGCAGTGATGAGCCATCCAGCTGATGGGAAAGCATGGAAGCACTTCGATAGAAGGTATCCGAATTTTAAACGGGAAGCAAGGAACTTGAGACTTGCCGTAGCAACAGATGGTTTTAATCCATTTGGAAACTTTAGCATGACATATAACATGTGGCCAGTGCTTGTTATGCCCTTGAATCTTCCACCATGGGGATGTGTGAATCCTGCTTACTGCTTCATGTCTTTACTGATCCCAGGTCCAAAATCTCCAGGAAAAGATTTTGATTTATTCTTGCAGCCTCTTACAGAAAAACTCCTTGAGCTCTTGAAGGGTGTGAGGACATATGATGTTGTCGCACGTGCAACCTTCGATCTGTGCGCAGCTGTGCTTTGGAGGATTAATGACTATCCAGCATTAGGCACCCTGTCAGGTCGAACTACAAAAGGTTATTATGCATGTATTCATTGTGACAAAAACCCATTGTCAAGGCCACTAAGGAGTAAGTTATGCTACATTGGCCACCGTCGTTACCTTCCAATGGAACATGCTTGGCGGAGAAGCAAAGCTTTTGATGGGAAGATTGAATCTGGGGAGGCACCAGAAAGGTTCACTTTAGATGATGTCAAAGAGCAACTAGAGAGGGTCAAAAATGTTAGTCCAGGTTTAAATGATGGAGCTACAACGAAAAGAAAGCATGGAGATGAGGACAGACATCGAGTAATTTATATTCGAAGAGCTGGGTGGTTGAAGCTTCCCTACTGCGAAGACCTCCTGCTGCCCTACAATCTTGATGTGATGCACATTGAGAAAAACATATGTTCCAACCTCCTTGCCACATTGTTGAAAATGGAGAAGACAAAGGACACAATGAATACTTAGCTACATTTGGCTGATATGGGCATTAGACCTCAACTGCAATGTTACCAGGATGGTAACAAGGTAAAAAGTCCACATGCATTCTATGTCTTGCTGCATGATCAACGAGCTAAGTTTTGTAAGTTTCTCAAAGGTATCAAGTTTCCAGATGGTTATGCAGACAACCTAAGTAAATACATTACTCCATATGGTACAAAGATGCAAGGCCGGATGAAAACTTATTCTTGCCATGTCCTTCTCCAAAGAGTCATACCTGCTAGTCTACAAGGGCTTGTGCATCATGATGTATATGAAGTAGTCTCAGAGCTAGGGAACTTCTTTAGGGAGCTGTGTAGTAGAAATTTGAGGATAGATGTAGTCGAACGCTAGAAGAATGAGATCCCATTGATCATATGCAAGCTCGAGAAGATTTTTCCTCCTGCCTTCTTCGATGTGATGGTGCACTTGGCTGTCCATCTACCTGATGAGGCGCTACTATAGAGGTCTTGTACAGTATGGCTAGATGTATCCAATTGAATGGCGCCTTGGCACTTTAAAGAATTTCGTAAGGAACAAGGCTAGGCCTGAAGGATCAATTGCTGAAGTCTACATAGAAAGTGAGACATTGACATTTTGTTCAGTGTACATGGACGATGTTGACACAAGTCCTGAATTTGATGGACCATTGGATGGTCACATCTCTGTTTTCATGCATGGTGTTAAACTTATTGGCAGGAATCAGGTACAATACATCGATGATAAAACCTTAGCCAAGCTAGTTTGGTATGTACTACATAACTGTAATGGAGTTGAGCCGTATTTGGAGTACTATCATATCTCTCTGCATATTTGTACTTCAATGTGCTCAGAATAATTATTGTTGACCTCTGTTTATTCCTAATGTTAAAACATTTGTCATGCAGCTTGCACAGAGTGTTGTTGGAGAAAGATGGGTTAGGTGATGTTGACAAAAGGTAGGAAAAACAATTCGCTGATTGGTTTAAGAAACATGTAAGCCAATGCGTATTTTCATTTATGCAATTCAGTGACATAACACTACTGAAGTTTATATGTTTTCCTGCAGATCGCTAACCTGCATATAGAGAAACTTGATGAGGTCAGCGAAGGCTTGTTTGCACTCTCATGTGGTCTTGATCTCCGAGTCAAGTACTCTACAGCTTGCATTGTCAATGGAGTCCGATATAGCACTGCTGAACACGAGAAAAAACTAAAGACACAGAATAGTGGTGTCATCACCGAGGGGACACATAAAGGAGAAACTATTGAATTTTATGGCTGGCTAAAGCAGGTAATTAAGTTGCAATATAATTCTAATATGCAATTCCTTCGGTCAGTGGTTCCCTTTAGCTGCGACTGGTACAATCAAGAAGGAAATACTGTAGGCCTTAGATATGACGGTCATTTCAAGTCCATCAACATTAACTCAATTTGGTACAAGGCTGACCCATTTATTTTGGCCACACAGTCAAGGAAGATATTTTACTTGCAGGACAATCTAATGGGAAAAGATTGGCGAGTTGTGCAAAAATTTGAACATAGGGACATGTATAACGTGGCTGAAAGGGATGTTGATGCTGTTGTATACCAAGATGACTACTGTTCTGATATAGAGCGTGCAGTGCATGAAGGTGCTGCTGATGATGATGTGCACCAGGAGCAGCTGGTGGAAGATGAAGACCTCGTCATTGAAGGTAATTTTTTTTAATTTTTCAATTTTTAAATTCAAATTTGAAAATTTTAAATTTGGCCAGTTTCCAACAGGCTGGTACAGCTACCTGTCCAGACCGGTTTGACCGGTTACCGCGGTAGCGGTCGGGAAAAAAAACCATGGTCCCAACATAGCAGCGAGGATGAAGATGAAACCGATCATCAGTGCTGTAGTGACAGTGACAATGGAATGTGCACACATGGTGATTCAGAAGACGAGGATGACCTATAAGTAGCTGTTGTTATGTGTAATTGGACAGACTAGTAATTATTTATGTTTGTTAATGATGTTGTCTCGATCTTGATGGTAAATAAATTTATACTCTACATTATGATGACAATGCCTGCTACTAGACATAGCAGAATTGTTAATGCGATGTCATCATAAACTTACATATAGCTGGCCATTAGAAAAGCATCACATCCTTATCATACTACAATGTTCGACCGAATGATTCGGTGAGTAGCAGTATGTTCAGATCATATGAATGCTTCATCTTTGGTAGCGAGGACACATGCGTCCACATCATCCGATCGACTAAAGAACTAAGCGACCGTATGATATAAATTCGAGACGAGGATGAGGATCATAAATTATAAACTGATGACGGGCCACAGCTGCAAAAGAACATCAGCACCAGCTAAACTAATGATGGGCCACATCAGCAAAAGAACATAAGCACTACCTAGACTGATGACGGGCAACATCAGCAAAAGAACATCCCATCTGATCTACCAGAATTATTTGTTGAAGAAAGATTCGCACTCGAAGCGAATCTTGCAGTCCTCACCGCAAAACTCAGAAAAGTCGACCAAACACACCATTCCGACCATCTGGCCACAGTTGCCGCCGCCGATGTGAGCGTAGACGCGGCAAGATTGTGCCCCTCGTCGGCGGCGCTCGCGAGATTGTCGAGGGGGCAGTCAAGCATGCTCTGGTTCACATCGAAGACAACATGTAGGCCATGGCGGAAGCAGGCCTCCTTGTTGCCCGCTTCGGCCAGCTTGCTGATGAGGCCATCGCGGTAATCTCTGTCGTAGTGTTCCACCACGAACAATTCCCGCTCCAGCGCCCGCTGCAATGGAATGAACTTGGCGACGTGCTTCTTTGTGCAAACCTAGTACATCCACTTGCAAGACCTCCGCAGGTTGCAGAGGTCTTGCATTGGATCCGGTGAGGATGCAGCGAGGTGTGCCGTGACCGAAATGGCACCTGAATCGCCATTTGGGCGCGGTGGTGGGGAGTCACGTGTGGGTTCTGGAGTGGCGGAGTGGGGGCGGCAGCGGCGGCGGCGGCGCCACCACCGTGGTTGTAGGAAGGTTAGGGTTACCTTGAAATGGATCTTGAATCTCGGATAGATTCCCATGTGCGTTCTCCTAGAATGTACACTTGTGCAGCCGGACATTGGCAGCAACAGTAATAGGCTCATCAGCGAGCTTGAGCGCGCGCCAAAAAAGAGGCCGTTGAATTTTTGTCGCGGTAGAAACATTCGTCAACCAACATTTCGTCGCGCTCACCCGTGTAACCGTGTGCCGAGTGGCGCACATTGACACGCTGGCTGAGAACTGAACAGTTAACACGCCGGGGAAGCAGGGGTCCATATTGGACTTTTTATCTCCTCACATGGCTCGGCCCAGTTAGACCCCTCTGCTCGGCAAAGTCGCTCCTTTGAGGGCGAGTTTGTCATGTGTGACCGGATGATTCGGTCTGATGCAGTATACGCGGATCATATGAAAATGTCATTTTTGGCCGTGGCGATGTAAGATTCATGTAGATGGCAGAAAACTGACTGAAGATACACATCACAATCTGATACTTCAAGCTCATTTTTGTGCATTACTACAAACACAAATAGACATATTACAAACACCATTCTACCAGAAGTTCTGCTTCATAAAATACTACTCCTTACAAACACAATTACTACGATACATAGATACATATCATCCGATCGATAGGGGATCGAATGACGCTGTCCGTCGATCGAGCACACCGGTGGGGCGTCTCACATCCTACCGACGGCCAACTTCACCCTGTCATCGAAGTTCCGCTTCCACAGTTCAAACTCATGCCGGATGCGGCACCGTGCGCTGCAGTACCGGATAATGAAGGTCCCCTCCCCCAGCGCCGGCATTCCTCCCATGAGCAGATGGGAGGATCAGGGACGAGTAGCTCCGGCGGTCATGCCTAACCATAGTACGGTACGTGGCACACCTTGAAATTGTTGGATTTCAGGATGTGTTTAGAAAGAAAAATTAAACAAGGATTTCTCATAATTCTAAAACTTTTTCCAACAATTATTTGCTTTCCAGGGAATTAATAGTAGGAAAAACAATTGACTGTTCTTTTTAAATTAAACAAGTTTCTTATGTGTGTTGCATTAATGCCGATGCATTTTGGTGTTTCATGAGTGCACAGGTTTTAAAAGGCGTTCATGCGACGTTTAGGTTCTTCTGAGAATTTTCTAGACTCTTCCGGAATTTAATTCTCCTTTTTCTAGAGCTTTTTCTATTTATTAGAAGGCTCTAAAGTTTTTTCATGAGCTCTAGATATTTTATTTGTGTTTCTCGTGTCCCAATGTACGTCTGGGAATTTTCCTGGAATTTTTGGGGATTTTTTGGGTATTTTTAGTGCTTTAAAAACATTATCTAGAATTTCTGGATTTGTTTTTGCACTGAAAATGCTTTCCGAAAAATAAAAAGAAAAACCTTAACCCTAACGGATCGGGCCGGATCCCAACCAGACCGTCCACACCGCTCAACCCGCCCCGCCTCCGCCTGGGCCGCCAGCCATCAGCGGCCGGCCTGGCCCAGCGCACCGCCCCTCCCCTCTCCGCCCCGCGGCCCAGCCGCCAGCCCGCCATGGCCTATCTGGCCCGGCAGCCTGGCAGGCCAACGCCGCGCCGCTCTCGGTGTGTGTGCTGGCCGTCCTAGGGCACCGCGCCCTATAAAGGGCGGGCGCCCAGCGTCGCGCGCGCGTGCTGCCGCCGCCACCTTCGCCCTCCGCACTGCGACGCCGCCGACCGCAGCACCCGCCGGCCGGAGCCGAGACCGCCGCCGCGTTCCCCCTCGTCGATCCGCCGTCTCCACCGCCCGAACGGAGCAAGTCGCCGCCGCCACGAGCTTCACGAGGGCGGGCCGCACCTCCACCACCGGACGCCATCCCCGGAGCGTCGCCGGAATGCCACCGCCCCGCGCCGACCGAGCCGCCGGCCGCCATCTCCGCCGCCAGACACCATCGTCGCGGCCGAGCCGATTCCCGCCGTCCTCGTTGACGTCCGCCGCCACTGAGCGCCTCTACAAGACCCCCATCGAGCTCGCCTTCCTTTTCCCCACCGCGCCGTCGGTCCCAGCCACCGAATCGCCGGCGAACCGAGCGCGCAGATGTTGGCTGGCACTCCTTAGCCTAACTAAAATCCTGCAAGCGCACGGAGTCTGATGTAGCCTTTCACCAGGGGAGTAAGAACCTGGATATCGAATCCAAGGAACGGTAGACGTGACTAGCCTAGAACTTTTCTAACCGGATCCACCAAGGAGAAAAAGGATAAATAGGTAGAGAGCTTGACTTTAGTTAGCTACTCGTTACCCTAGACAAACTATCGATACCTAACCTGATCTGCTTCGACGGCTAGAATGGGAAGAACTCAGAACTGGGGTGAGAGAGGGGTTCTTCCGGCTCAGCACTACTGTTATGAGTACACCCGAACGTGGTGGAGTACAAAGGACGGACAGGGCTGTCACCACCTGCCGCCTACCACTGCAGTTCCGTGGGGTGCAACACAACCTGAGATGACTAGCCAGCACAGGCACCACGCCTAAGCTTTCAGTCACTGACCTCCACCCAACGCGAAGGGCTATAGAGGAAACCCCAAACAAGAGTCGTTGTCACTCGCGTAGACTCAGGTACCCCCAGATCAAAGATAAATATGATAACTTGCCGAAAGTAAGTTGTAAACTAGCGAAGTACTAAAGACAAGGGACCGAGGACTTACTGAAGATAACTCTTGAATATATTCCTCAGGGGCGGAAATGTTGAGACGAGACCGAGAGAGAAATCCCGGACTCTCTCTACAAAGCTCGGCTGTCACCCGAGCAACTCACCCACTGTCTCCCTACTCTACTCTAAAGATGAGAACTCAAACTCACTAAGCTACTCTTCTCTCCTTTGGATGATTTGATGGATGATTTCTCAAGGTGAAGGAGGGTCCCTTTTATAGCTTCCAAGGGCGGTTGCAGGCGTCAAGTGTAAGCTAACACTCTGCTTAACTGCCACGCGAAGGGGGACAGGTGGCGGCCTTTGGGTGAGGCCGACCGGCCGGCCTGGCCTTGCTGCCCCGTGGCACCGCCTTCTTCAGGGACGCTCTGGATTGCACCCTGAGGTCGGTAACGGTTGCGTTGGATTGAAGCTGTCCGAGAATCCAATGTTGGTGGGCCCTTCAATCCATGCAAATGTAGCTTAGGCCTTTCGGGTTCTTTGGATCAAACCGACGTTGATCGCACGTCTCATGATCATCTGAGTTGTGTTTGTGATCTTCTGGACCAAGGACATGGCAACTGGCCACAGAAGGGGGCCGGCCGGCCTGGCATAGGCCGGCCGGCCTGGCTTTGTGTCAAATATGGCTTAGCTTTTGCTTGCTTGCTCCTGCACTCACAAATTATACAAAACTTGTGGAACTCATTAGAAATAATCAATTTTACTTTGTTATGAGCAAGATGAGCCTGAAATGTGACGGAATGTTGGTGGTGAAACCGTATCGTAACGACCACCAACACGCCCCCTACGTGAACTTTGCTAGTCCCTTAGCAAAGAATGAATTAAATCACCGGGACTTTCGCAAGATCAGGGTCATGAGCTCAAGGTATACACAAGTCATATTTCTGAGTTTTCTTTCATACCTTGGATTCTGGTGGCTAACACCCTCATCTTCATCAATTGAGTCTTAGAACAACTAATTGATTGGTCGAGCACTTCTTCCTCTTGGCATTTGGAGTTTTTGATAATTTTATAAAGAAATCGAGGCATTCCCTTGTTATTTCTCAACATCTCTCAATCACTTATAGTGTTTAGATCCTCACCTGGGCTTAGAATCAAGCCTCTCTATGTTATATGGTGGAGCTTTGTAGATGTTGCTCACTCTTCTTTATTTATTTTGCTAGATCGAAGAACTTGTCTAATCATTCCCACTACTCATACATCTTGGCCAAGTGCATGTGTACTTTGATGGTTGAGTCCTTGTTCAAGCATCTTTCATCTTTCCCCTTTCTCTTTCTCTCTCTTTTTTTTCTCTGAAGATAAGGAGTGTATCATTCCTTTCTTCATCATCTCTTTTTTTTCAGGGGGATGAGGAGGTTTCGACAATTTGGACTTTATTGATGCTCGTGCACAGTGTATGGCCATGATAAACAAGATAGCACGAACGTGAAGGCAAGTAATTCGAGCAAGCTCAAAATTTAGAAGGTAGCTATGTAGAAGTTTCAACTTGAACTTGGTATATGGCTCTGGATAGGACATTTCAAGTTGATGATAACAGGGGTTGCCTTAAGTTTTATTTTCAAAAACAATCTCCAAAACCTTGAATCGGATGGCTCAACTTCTCAAATCATTATATCATAAGAATCAATTAATGAGAATCAAGCAATCCTAATGAAAGTTCCAAGGCAATGAAGTACGTTCTCATGAAATATCACAAGTATATCCAAGGTGTCATGCATAGGGGTTCACTTTCATGAATTTTGATCAAGTTTTAACATTATTTAGCCAGGAATTTTATTTGGATCAAAATCACGAAGGGATCAAATGTAGGGGTTACAAACCGTGTCCTGGAGTCGAGTCGACGACGTTGGCCACGGGCCCAGGCCGATCGGCCCAGTAGAGGCCGGCCGGCCTGGCATTGTAGCCAAGCGTCCCGATTCAGGTTCCTCGTTCATGTGATTCGCAAGATTACGCAGTGGGCACGGGATCTCCTCGAACAGCTTCAGCAGGGGGCCGGCCGGCCTGGCCTAGACCGGCCGGCCTGGCATTGTGCCAGGTTTGGTCGTGCCTTGGCCAGTGACCAGTACAGCTCCTGTACATCAGTTTTTCTGCGTGCTTCACTACAAAATCAGTTCGAGGGTTTGGTTGGCACACAAGTGTGTACCAACCATTCATTTTATTCTTTTCTTTTTATATATGAGCCTCTTCTTTCAAATAAACCAATTTATTTTATTCAAACTAAGGGGAAACAAATGTGGGGGTGCTGCATACAAGGGAAAATTGAATGAAGAAATCAAAATGGAAATCTAAACTAGCACCCAAAAGTCTAAACTAATTCTAATCCTAACTACTCCTCCTTCGGGCGGTACAGGTGTTCATTGCCGGTTGCCTTCGCGAGGCGCTTGACCTTGGAGGCCATCGCCTTGCGAAGGATCTCGATCTTGTCATCGGCCTCCATTTGCCCGATCACCGCCTCTGCCACGCGCTCTTCCATGTTGTTGACCCTTAGCTGCAGCGCGGCGAGCTTCCTCCTTAGCTCCTCTACGTCCTCCTCCTCCTCCTCGTCGAACCACTCCATCTGTCCGGGAGGTCCTTGGATCGGAGGGGGCGTCATGAAACGCTTCCTCCCCTCGTCGGGCTTCTTAGGGGCTAAGAAAAGCCCCTTCCCGATGCCTGGCCCTTCCCGGCGTGGAGGGCTAGGACTTCCCAGGGTGTACTGCGTTGAGTACCCCGGCGAGGTGGAGATGAAGAGCGGCACGATCTCCTTCTTGAGCGGCGAGGAGACGAGGCGCTTCCCGATGGCCTTCTTCGGAGACAAAAGTCCCGTAGTTGGCCTTCGGGGCGTCTTGAGCTGCGAACTCCCCTGACCCTCCTCCTGAGGATCACGGAGGGAGGCTCTGCCCAAAGGCGAGCCAGAGAGGCGGCGAGGGGAGGCCGGCCGGCCTGCCCCAGGCCAATCGGCCTGGGAGAGTGGCCGCCGGGCCTCCGGCTGCGCGGCGACGACGTCGACGAACGCCGCCCTCTCAATGATTCGGACGCTGCTGGAGTTGGAGGAGCCCGGTGTCCCTTTCAAGGACTCAGACGGGGAACAGCTGCCATGAGAGGCCGAGTTGGAGTCTTGGTGGCTGGATTGTGAGGCCATGGCTGAGATCTCTCAAAGAAAGGGACGTTTCTGGAGAAGGAGGCTCGAGAGTTCTGAGGGAGAAGAAGAGCGGGGGCCTTTCGTTTTAAAATGACTCTCCTCCCTTCGAAACCCCACGAATTCTCGGAAAGGATAGCAGCGAGACTCATTCAAACGAGGAGCGTCCCGAGTCGAGCCGTTGCTGGGCCGGTCGGCCTGAGTGGGGCCGGCCGGCCTGGCTGGGCCGGTCGGCCTGGGTGAGGCCGGCCGGCCTGGCCTTGTCCCGAGAGCCCATGAAATTTTTCGTGCATGCTTGTTGACGGCCATTATAACCTCGTAGTGACCGTCAACATTTCGGTAAAATGAGGATGACCATACCATATTCCATACATAAAAGTATTTTCACTGACAAATTCCACAAGTTTTGGATGAGTTGTGCTTGCAGGATGAACCAGGAGAAACAAGGGCCAAATCTGGCACAGAGCCAGGCCGGCCGGCCTAGGCCAGGCCGACCGGCCTCCCCTGGCCAAGTCTGGCCACGTCATTGATCCACAAGCCATGCCAAGTACCCAGGATGATCAAGCACCGTGCAAACAACGTCGGTTTGATCCAAGGACCCAGAAGGCCTAGAGATGAAAGCACATGGATTGAAGGGCCCACATCCTAGGATTCTCGGACAGCTTCAACTAAACGCAACCGTTACCGACCTTGGGAGAGCATCAGGACCGTTCCTGCAGAGGGCGGTGCCAAGTGGCACCAGGGCCAGGCCGGCCGGCCTAGCCCAGGGCGGCCGGCCTCCCTCTGTGGCCGCCACGTCTCCTCCTTCGCGTGAAGCTTAAGCAAGCCTTGGCGTGCTAATGACGCTGACATCCACCCCCTGGAGACTATAAAAGGAAGCTCATTCACCTTGGGAAGACACACACCAAATATCTCAAGTCTTTACTTGAAGGGAGCTCTAGTACCTTTTTCATTTCTTAGATTAGGTTAGAGTTGGGAGTAGAGTCGAGTCGAGCTTAGCTCGGATCTTCGGAGTCTTCGGAGTTCTGGTAAAGCTCTTGTATCCTTTCCTTCACTTTGAAGAGTTTATTTATACAATTACTTTCTTATTTCAGAGCTTAAGTTATCTTTTATATTTCTCTCTTGCTCTTCTTTAAGAGTAAAGATCTTGCTCTCTTTAGAGCAAAGTCCTTTTCCCCTTTAGTATTAGTGTAGAGTTTAGTTTAGCTCTACCGGGTCTTATCTCGCGGGTTTGCTCGCCTTGACTGGGCCGTAAGACGCCTTAGGGAAGACGGGGATTCTCTTGACAGGCCTCAAGAGAAATCTTAATCATCGAGTGCAGACGTGGTGTCTGGCTTGTTGATTAACTAGGAAGTGTGTTGCACCCCACGGTACAGCAGTGGTAGGCGGCAGGTGGTGACAGCCCTGTCCGTCCTTCGTAGTCCACCACGTTCGGGTGTATTCATAACAGTAGTGCTGAGCCCGGAGAACCCCCTCTCTCACCCCGTTCTGAGGTTCTCCTGTTCTAGCCGTCGAATCGAGCTCTGTTCCCGGTATCTAAGCTAGGGTCTAGGCTAAGGCTAGAGTGCCTTTTGCTCTGAGTTAGAAAGAGTCTAGGTCCGGTCTCTCCCAACATCTTTCCTTTTCTTTAGAAATAGGTGCTCCGTGTGTCGCTGGTCTTGCAGACCTTCTATCCGGTCATTAACTTGACCATTATCCACCCAAACTTAGAGTTTCTGCCCCTAGGTTTGTGGCTTGATATTTCTGGCAAGATATATCATTTCATTCTTCAATACACTTTAACCATCTGCTTCCCTATCGGTGTTTTGAACGCTGTTGTATATGCCCAAAGTGCTTCCGGTAATTTCCGCTTCCACCCTGTCCCCATTGCATTGACCATCTTTTGCAGAATGTTCTTGATTTGTTTGTTTGATGTTTCTGCTTGCCCGCTGGTCTGGAGGTGATAAGGTGTAGCCACTCGGTGGTCTACTCCTAATTCGCTTAGGCACTTCCGGAACGTCTTGTCGATGAAGTGTGATCCTCCATCACTGATCACGACTCGGGGTACTCCAAAACGGGGAAAGATGATCTCTTCGAACATCTTCCTTGAATGTTTCGAGTCGGCTGCCGTGCACGGAAGTGGCTCCACCCACTTGGAAACATAGTCGACTGCCACCAGGATATATTCACACTGCTCGGATGCAGGGAAAGGACCCATAAAGTCTATTCCCCACACGTCGAAAATCTTCAACTGGAGGTTATTTTGCAGTGGCATAGCATCACGGGCGTTGATATTCCCGTGTCTCTGACACCTGGCACATCTCCGTACGAATTCCTTAGCGTCTCCATACATGGTTGGCCAGAAGAATCCACTCTGCCAGACCTTTGCATGGGTTCGGAAAATTCCGTAATGTCCTCCGTACGGTGATGAATGGCAACGATCAAGGATCTTATGTGTTTCCTCATGAGGGATGCATCGTCGGAGTAACCCGTCAGCACAAACCTTGAACAGATAGGGGTCATCCCAAAGGTGAAATCTGCTGAGGTAGATTAACTTCTTTTTGTCTTCTCCTGGAGGCACATATCCAGTCACCATGAAGTTTACCAAGTTTGCGTACCATGGACTGGATGTGGTGACCTTGAGGAGAGTTTCATCTCTGAGATAGTCATTGATCGGAAGATCCGACCCTTGATCTTGCATTCTTGAGAGATGATCCGCCACACAATTATCTGTCCCCTTCTTGTCTCGTATTTCTAAATCAAACTCTTGAAGGAGCAGAATCCAACGGATGAGTCGTGGCTTGGCATCTTTCTTGGTCAAGAGGTACTTTAGTGCAGCATGGTCTGTGTATACTATCACCTTGGCACCGACCAAGTAAGATCTGAACTTGTCCATGGCAAACACCACTGCCAGGAGTTCCTTCTCCGTTGTCGCGTAATTCAACTGAGCTCTGGTCAATGTCTTGCTTGCATAAGATATAGCGTAATGCTATTTATCCTTGCATTGACCAAGGACTGCCCCGACTGCATAGTCGCTAGCGTCGCACATGATCTCGAATGGAAGACTCCAATCGGGCGGTTGTATGATGGGAGCTGAGATAAGTGCCTTCTTGAGGGTGTAGAAGGCGAGAAGGCAATCATCGTCGAAGTTGAAGGGTGCTTCTTTAGCTAGGAGGCTTGTAAGAGGTCTGGCTACCCGGGAGAAATCTTTGATGAATCTTCGGTAAAAGCCAGCATGACCCAGAAAACTTCGCACACCCTTGACATTCGTCGGGGGTGGTAGTTGCTCAATAACTTCTATTTTTGCCTTGTCAACTTCTATTCCTCTTTATGACACCTTGTGTCCCAGCACAATTCCTTCTCTGACCATGAAGTGGCACTTTTCCCAATTTAGGATAAGGTGATGCTCTTCGCACCTCTTGAGGACTCTTTCCAAGTGCTCAAGACAGTTGTCGAAGGTTTTACCATAGACGGTAAAGACATCCATGAATACTTCCATGATCTGTTCGATCAGGTCATAGAATATCGCCATCATACACCGCTGAAATGAAGCAGGTGCATTGCATAGGCCGAAAGACATCCGCCGGTAGGCGAATGTTCCGTAGGGGCAGGTGAAGGTAGTCTTGCTCTGATCATCGGGATGAATGGGAATTTGATGATAACCAGAGTATCCATCAAGGAAGCAGAAAAATGAGTGGTTTGCCAGCCGCTCAAGCATCTCGTCGATGAAGGGGAGAGGAAAGTGATCTTTACGGGTAGCTTTGTTAAGCTTCCTGTAATCGATACACATCCTCCATCCAGTAACGGTCCTCTGAGGGATAAGTTCATTCTTCTCGTTCTGGATAACTGTCATTCCACCCTTCTTCGGCACAACTTGAACTGGGCTGACCCATTCACTGTCTTGCACGGGGTAGATTATACCCACGTGCAGAAGCTTCAACACTTCTTTCTTGACGACCTCCCTCATCGCATCATTCAGCCGTCGTTGATGTTCTCTAGACGGCGTATGGTCCGGCTCCATAGGTATGCGATGGGTGCATAAGCTGGGGTTGATCCCCTTCAAGTCCTGTAGAGAATACCCGAAGACAGACCGGTGCTTCTCTAGGACTGTGATAAGCTGCCGAGTCTCATTCTCTGTCAGTTTGTCACTGATGACGACTGGCGAGCGTCGGTCATTGTGGAGGAAAGCGTATCTAAGTCCAGGAGGCAGCGGCTTCAACTCAGGAGGGGGGTGTTGTGGCTTTTCTTCCTCGTCGAGTTTTATGAAACCGTCCGTTTCTGCCTCTTGGATGAAATGGTTAGCCTCTTCAGCCTGTGTCCGATCAGGAAGAAGTTGTCGCCTCTAGGGATATCGAAAATGTGGAAGTCCAGGAAAATCCTGTTGCGTCCCATGTGTACGGGCACAACACGGATGATTCCTCTGCATTCCATCATTTGGCCGTCGATCCACTTGAGGTGCTTACGGGAGAAGGACCGGGGTTCGTCTGGTTGCACTTGTGATGCGAGTGCACTTGATATGATATTACTCCCGACCTTCGGGTCGTAGGCAACATCCTGAGAGTCAGTTCCCTCAATAGCGCAATGGAGTACTCTGAAGTTGCGGGTAATTCGGATGATGTCTTCGCAACTTTCAATTTCCTCCATCCATTCCTTGCTCATGATCGCAGATAAACCCTCGATCTGCGGTACGGCTTCTGGAATGAACGCCTTAGACCTTGAACTTGCGCACACTTATTCCATGGGCATACGTGATGTATTGCCGATCTCCAAGTACTCTTCTTCTGTAAAGAGCTCGGGAATGAAGTGCGGCAGATCGTCAAGAATATTTTCATGGTCTGAGGACTTGGGGTGTTTGAGCACTTCCTCTATGATCGGAGGAGGCGGATCGAATGTGAGGGCGAGTAGTGGCTGTTTGTCTGTGGGGGTTGTTGGTGGTGTTGGTGGGTCGTCGAAGACGCCAGTGTACTCGGTAGAGTTGAGAACCTTTTCCAAGATTTCTCATACCTCATCCACTGTCTTGTATAGCACTGACCCTGCGGAGGTGATGTTCAAGAACTGTGCACTCTCCAGTTTCAATGCACCAACAAAATGCTGCATAAGCATTTCCTCTGGAATGTTATGCGGTGGCCCTGAGTTGGCCAATTTTATGAACCGCTCCCACGTGGCTCCAAGTGACTCATTGCCTTGCTGATATGTCATCAACTCAACTCTGAGTTTCAAGATCTTGGAGACAGGGTAAAAGAACAGACAAAACTCGTCCTTCAACTTGATCCAATCTCCGCTAAATCCCCTTGTAGTCCAGTCGTACCAAGATTTTGCATTTCCCATTAGAGAAAATGGGAAAAGTTTCCATTGTATAGTGTCTTGGTTTACGCCGGGTATAATCAGAAGAGAGCAATTCTCCTCGAAAACCTGCAAGTGAGCATAGGGACTTTCGTCCTTCGTTCCACCGAAAGACTGTGCACGAACCATGGCAACGAGACTGGGACGGATCTCGAAGCCATGAGGTGGTATGGGGTGGCAAGATGAAGGCGGTTCCAAATACTCGCTAGATGGAACCGTCGGGTAACTAGGAGAAAACTCCATGTGGTAGATGGTTATGGGGGTACAAGTGTACGGCTAAAAAGATCCTACACTAGTGTTGCTACCGTTCCCCGGCAACGGCGCCAGAAAAGCTTGTTGGCACTCCTTAGCCTAACTAAAATCCGCAAGTGCACGGAGTCCGATGTAGCCTTTCATCAGGGGAGTAAGAACCTGGATATCGAATCCAATGAACGGTAGACGCGACTAGCCTAGAACTTTTCTAACCGGATCCACCAAGGAGAAAAAGGATAAATGGGTAGAGAGCTTGACTTTAGTTAGCTACTCGTTACCCCAGACAAACTATCGATACCTAACCTGATCTGCTTCGACGGCTAGAACGGGAAGAACTCAGAACGGGGTGAGAGAGGGGTTCTTCCGGGCTCAGCACTACTGTTATGAGTACACCCGAACGTGGTGGGTACAAAGGACGGACAGGGCTGTCACCACCTGCCGCCTACCACTGCAGTTCCGTGGGGTGCAACACAACCTGAGATGACTAGCCAGCACAGGCACCACGCCTAAGCTTTCAGTCACTGACCTCCACCCAACGCGAAGGGCTATAGAGGAAACCCCAAACAAGAGTCGCTGTCACTCACGCAGACTCAGGTACCCGCAGATCAAAGATAAATATGATAACTTGCTGAAAGTAAGTTGTAAACTAGCGAAGTACTAAAGACAAGGGACCGAGGACTTACTGAAGATAACTCTTGAATATATTCCTCGGGGGCAGAAATGTTGAGACGAGACCGAGAGAGAAATCCCGGACTCTCTCTACAAAGCTCGGCTGTCACTTGAGCAACTCACCTCTCTCTCTCCCTACTCTACTCTAAAGATGAGAACTCAAACTCACTAAGCTACTGTTCTCTCCTTTGGATGATTTGATGGATGATTTCTCAAGGTGAAGGAGGATCCCTTTTATAGCTTCCAGGGGCGGTTGCAGGCGTCAAGTGTAAGCTAACACTCTGCTTAACTGCCACGCGAAGGGGGACAGGTGGCGGCCTCTGGGGGAGGCCTGCCGGCCTAGGCCAGGCCGATCGGCCTGGCCTTGCTGCCCCGTGGCACCGCCTCCTTCAGGGACGCTCTGGATTGCACCCTGAGGTCGGTAACGGTTGCGTTGGATTGAAGCTGTCCGAGAATCCAATGTTGGTGGGCCCTTCAATCCATGCAAATGCAGCTTAGGCCTTTCGGGTTCTTTGGATCAAACCGACGTTGATCGCACTGTCTCATGATCATCTGAGTTGTGTTTGTGATCTTCTGGACCAAGGACGTGGCAACTGGCCACAGAAGGGGGCCGGCCGGCCTGGCATAGGTCGGCCGGCCTGGCTTTGTGTCAAATATGGCTCAGCTTTTGCTTGCTTGCTCCTGCACTCACAAATTATACAAAACTTGTGGAACTCATTAGAAATAATCAATTTTACTTTGTTATGAGCAAGATGAGCCTGAAATGTGACGGAATGTTGGTGGTGAAACCGTATCGTAACGACCACCAACAGCAGACCACCGGCCTGGAATGGCCTGAGATAGAAGATGCTCTTTTGCAAATAGACCCTCAGTAAATCTGGTAACTAATATGAGATTTTGTGTGTCTTGGTAAATTGCAGAAAACCCCCTAGATCTATTAGGTTCTTGCATCTAAACCCGAGCCATGATCTTTTATAGATCTAACCCTGAAAATTTGCCATTTCGCAGTGACTATTCACTGTGTCTTGCAAATCTTCTCTGCTACCCCTTCAAATCTATAGTTATTTACGTATAGGTCCTTGCAATCTTGTTTTAGCCATAGATTCTACGTTTTAGCTCCGATTCGATCCGTTCAAGTTGCGTTAGGTTCGTCTTAACATAAAGTACACGCTAGTGGTGATGTTTA
This sequence comes from Urochloa ruziziensis, assembly GCA_015476505.1. Taxonomy (NCBI): domain Eukaryota; kingdom Viridiplantae; phylum Streptophyta; class Magnoliopsida; order Poales; family Poaceae; genus Urochloa; species Urochloa ruziziensis. Next base: position 21,234,840 of record CM027120.1, read on the forward strand.
CCCCAATTCAAGTTTTTATAAATTATCTCCAAACTAATTTGATTAATGTCTACTCACATGCCTTTTCCTGATAAAAGCAAATTAGGGTTACATACCGGTTTTCATAACAAATGTCAAGATGACTAATATTATCTCACTATATATCTAATTAAAACTCAATTAGAGCTGTACCTCGGTGTTTCTAAATTAAATGTTATCTTAATTAATATATATTTCATATGGTTTTCTAAATAAAAGTTAAATAGGTTATACTTCGGTTTTTAAAGAATAAAGTTAATATGACTAATACTATCTAAATTTATTTCTAATAATAAATTGATTAGTGGAACACGAATAATACAGTTGTTCGATTAGACGTTTTATATACTCTTCTTTCTGAAGTTAATTGTTTAATCGATATGATATATACTTGAACGGTGTCCCTGTGGACTTGAGGCTCGACTAGAAGATAATGTTCAATAAGATAGACTTCCGCTGTGTAATTTCTGTAAAACCTGATGTAATTTGTTTCTTTCGAGCATTGTGTTCTCTGTATTACCATATTTGTAAGCTATATGTGTTGTGTGGACTTCCTGGGCACAGATATGGCAGCATTCGGGTTTTATGTAAATCTGGGTGTCACAGTACGCAATGTCTTAGAGTTCTGGCTGAATTCCAATGCGCACAGACCGCATCTGCATGCCACTCTCGCACCTTCTGTCAATGGGCGATGGGCCGCCGCTGATTCCATGGGTCCACTCCAACACTTGGGGTTCTGCTAGGTCCTTACGGTACTCTAGCATTGCCAAGAAGTAGCAAGCCCAGGATTCCCCCGCGGCAGCGCCCTCTAGGAGGAGCTGTAGCCCAACGACGAAATCCGGCTGGTCGACCATCATCTTCATCCCCGCGCAACAAACTGCCTCCGGATGACGGAACTCACGGAGGCGGTCCTCGTGGCGAGATATCCTTTCGGGCCAACCACGCCACCCATCAACCTGCCGGCGATCGTAGCGGAAATACTCACGAACCACACGGTAAGACAAGAGCATGATTACCTCTTTCCGGTCGGTGATTTCCCTGAACAAGCTGCAGATATAGCGTAAGCCGAGGTACACACGGACGGCCTCTGTTTCGTCGCTTGCATCCTTGATGCAGCGAACGATGAAGGACCGAAACGGCGACCAGATAGGGGGGGAGTGAATGGGAGCTGATAAAAATTCTTTCCAACCGATCCGGCTATTCTCCCAAAACAACTCCGAAACCTCCGAGAGCAATCTTGCCAAGATCACGTAGCCACTGTCTAGCTACTGACCCTAGGAACAAGAAACGAGCAGCGGAACTTGAACCAATCGAAACGAACACCAAAACGATCCCGAAACGCGGCTCGATCTAACACACCCAGAGGGGGGCGGTTAAACCGCCCGGGCCTGGGTGGCTCGGGAAAAAGTCAAACCAAAGTGGATCTCCCAAACCGCTCGAGCTCTTGAGGCGAGATTTTGGTCAGATGATCTAGACCTCCTGTGGAGTGTTTTCCCAAAAGATCTCGGCCTCTAACTCAGTACAACTCCCTGAATCGCAGATCTCGTGAAGAACACCATGACCTCGAGTTCATCCCGAAAATCTCAAATCCAGAGCGATTCTCGGCGTTTGGGGGCAAAGGATCACCAGCAAAAGAGGCACAAGGCACTCATACGTGAATCCCCCAAAGAAATCCGAGAGAAAACGCCCTAGAACAAGAAGAACGAAAATCCCCCAAAAATAGCTCCGAAAATACCCACGAAAATAGAAAAAGGAAAGGGAGCTCGGGAAATCAAATCATGGCACAAAGATGAGCAGCACAAACTCCATCACATAACCATGAATTCACCTATACAAAACAAGGAAAGATTCGAAGTAGTTCTAGGTGAAGGGGATGAAGGGAAAACTAGTTCAAAGGAAAAACTAAAGAGATAACTAGAAGAGATAACAGCCACCAGCCCTGAAGGGGCCTATTAGTAGTCCAAGTGGTGGTGCTCTAAAGACTAAACTACCCCTAAGTGATACATACCCCTCAGGGGCAAATTTGACATTTTGATCTCAGATATTTTCCGGCTCGGGCACCTTCCACTGCAAGCTAGCTTCCCTCCGACGCAAGCCTTGCAGTCACACCGCGTGTCCTCCGGATCGAAGCTCCTCGACGCCGATTTTGGGCCGGCCCAGGGGGAGGCGGTTAAACCGCCCCTGGGGGCGGTTTAACCGCCCCTGGCAGCCACCACTGGCCCAGCAGCCCAAAACTCACCTCGTCGAGTCCTCGGCCTTGGTTTTGAGGCCCAAACCAAGGGAAACCGTCCACCGATGATTTTGTGGCCAAATCACCAAACCCCGCGCGCAAACTTCGGTTGTTAGCCTGCCACCTTGTGCCGGCTTCTCGTCCGCGTACGAGCTTCGGTTGTGAGCCGCTACCTCGCACCGGAACCACGTCCCCTTGCTCGTTCTTGCCAGCATGTGAACCGCACTTGATCCACCGGCCACCGGGTCCCTCGAACCAAGCCTACTTGTCTCTCCGCTCCTCGGAGGCCGCCATGGCTAAGACCTTTCGTGCCTATTCTTCACCTACACCAATGCAACCAAGCCGCATTCTACACCTGCAATACTTGAGCCAAGGGAAACGTCAATCCACACCACGTTGTCAATCACTCATCACACCGGGAAGCGACCATCCACCGGTTCTCGGACACACCGGGTCCTCAAACGATGATCTCAGCGAGAATATCTTGGTGCAGGATTTCCGTCAGGACGCAGATCATTCGCAGCAGTATCCATTCTTATCCGCGACGAAGAGGGCACCATCGAGTGCAAGTGGAAGCGTAAGCGACGGCGGCGAGCGGCGACTGCAGAGGAGGAGCAGTGGATTTTTCGGGAACTTCTTGAAAAATCAATCCCAATGGGGGACGGGAAGTTATAGGACACTAGCACCGTCTCGGGAAAGTGAGGCGTTCTCTCAATGCGCTTCTTGGGAGAGGATGGGCGGGCTGGGGATGAGGCGGATGGGTGTTGCGGCGCGCCGGCGGCGGCGGCGGCGCGGATGCTGGGGATTAGGTTTTCTTGACAAAAACTGATCCCCGATCTCGGAAGGAATGCGATCTAGAATGCCTTGGAGGCTTCTCTGCGAAGCTAACCTTGAGCGGCGGCCATAGGCGGCAACAGTAACCGGCTCCTCGGCATGCGTCGAACGGCCGGCCGTGAGCGGACTGGAACAGTTGCAAATTTCGTCAACCTTAAAACGTTCATCACACAACATTTCATCTCATGACTGCATCCGTACAAACTGTGCGCCAGCATGGGCGCTCGCTTTAGTTGCCACGCTGGCGGCTCAAAGGGCCAACAGCTGACACGAAGCAACGGGCCGTGTGAGGCGAAGACGGAGGCCCAGTTCAGGCTCTGATTGGCTCCACGCTGATGGGCTCATGCACTTGGGACATTTGGTTCCATACGGTCAGCCCAGTCCACGGACTTAGGCTGTGTCACTGCCATGTGGGGACCACTTGTCAACTTCGTCCCCTTCTTCGCATCGTTTTCTTCCTACCACCGGTGAAAGCCGCGGCCGCTGCCGTGTCGTCCGGACGGACGAGACGCCCCCATGCCGTGATGCTATATGAAACATGTTGCCTTGCCATCGTATCTCTGGCTCGTCCAAATTCAGATGTATCAGCTCGGGGATAGATCTCCGACGCGCACGGCGCCGTCCGGTACCTTCATGAATCTGGCGGAGCTCGGCCATGGCCCCTCTCCCCGTCTCGACCCACTCCTCAGCTCCTCAGATGCGCCAGGGAGCCTGAACCCTCGTAGCTTACCTGGCCCCGTGGGCGCAACTGCGGCAGTGCGGATCTCCGGCCAGCCGGCGCGTGAGCGGACTGCCGGAGCGGGCGTGAGCGCCGGCCGGGGCCCGGCCGAGGTTGCTCCACGGAGCCTAAATCCTTGTCGCTTGCCTGGATCCGTGCGGTAGTGCGCCGATGCGGACTTCCGGCCGGGCCGGCATGCGAGCGGACAGCCGGTCAGAGCGGGCGTGAGCGCCGGACGAGGCCGGCCTGGGTTGCTGGTGGACGGCCGGGGGACCAACGCACACGTCCGCAACCAGGTCCCACAACACCGGTGGACCCGGACACGTGGACCGCCAAGTCACGCTTCTGCGGTGGACCCGGTAGACGTGGATCCTAAAACCCATCCGTCCAGTGGACCCCGCGTTGACAAGTATGACCCGAAGTGAAAGATGACGAAGAGCATTCGTCACAAATGCTACAGTTGAGGGCTCTTTGCTTCAATGACGACACGACATGTGCTTCAATGTCGAAATTTCCCCACGCGTCATGGTTGCAAAGGGGCGTTTGACGACCGCCGGAGTTCTATGACGAACCCTAAAATTTCGTCATTGATGCGGTTGCTTCAATGACGAAATTTTGAAACGTCATGAGCATTTTGTCATAGAAGAAACATTTTGGCCTAGTGGACCCCTCCCAAAACAAGTTCTAATCTCAACTTAGAGCACACAATTCAAACCCACAGAATATAGAGAATCTCGACTAGTCTTACTAATCATCGATCAATAAGACAAGCTTGCACTCATATTCACCCTACGTAATACAAGATCAGCAATAGGACGTAGGGTATTACGCCTAATTGGTGGCCCGAACCTGTATAAATCTCGTGCCACGTAATCGTCGAGTTCCTGATTCTACTGTAACTCCACCAAAACTCTACTGCCTAGGGATACCCCTCGGTAGGATTGCCGGTAAAACACCGACAGAGTGTTCGGAGAATCAGGAACTCGATGGTTATGTGACATGAGATTCATAAAAGTTCGGGCCGCCAGCTAGACGTAATACCCTACATCATGTTGCTGACCTTGAATTACGTAGTGTGAATATGATTACAAGGTCATCCTATCGATCTAGTGACTTGATCAATAAGACTCGTTGAATCTCAGTTGATCACTTGGACCAGAGATGAGATGTTCTATGAATCTCTTTTGAGAGAGGTCCATGCGCAACCTTATATACTGATAGGAAGGGTTACAGGTAGGAAAGAGTGGAGTCCTAGTCTAATTCGAGTAGTAACTCATACAGATCTAGCTATGCGAGTACTTTCCATATACAACGACTAGTTTCCTTGTAGCGTGGAGTCCTATGACACCATGTGCCACGGTCTCTACTTGTTGTCATATCCTCCTTTGGAGTCTTCTTGCGTCCATGTGGGCCCTATGCCTCCATGTCTGACGCCCTCCGTCCCAAAAAACAAGTCGTTTTGGGATTCAAAATTTGTCCTACAAAACAAGTCGTTCTAAGATTTAGACATCACACGGGTCCCACAAGTAACAATAACCATGTGTTTCATCTGCCTGATGCCTTTATTCTCGTCACTTTTCCACTCCTTCGTAACAACCGTTGCGACCAGTGAATTTTTACCTACTTAATTTTTAATAGCTGTCGCCAGTGATTTTTTGCTACGTTGATTAAATTTTTGACGTAACTAATGTGGTGGACCCTTATTTCTACACACCATCTCTGATCTGTTTAGTTTTTTACAATGCATGACTTGATTTAATTGGCGGCGACGAACATACATGCGTCGAAGTAAAGAAAAATCCGTGGCAGCGGCTCCCATGTATTCCATGAATTTAATTTATCTGCCTCAAAAGACTCAGCAACTGAAACTTCATGCGACAAACTAAAAAACTTGGTGGTAACTGCATGCATCAAGTATAACACCGGTGGCGCGGTGGCTTCAACAAACCTGCATGCTGTCATGCATGTTCGGTAACAACCTCTTTCTATAATGGGTTTTATATTTAAATCTTTCCCTAATAAGTAGGGATTGCATGGTTATTTTACTTCCTTCTTCATATGTCTGATAATCTCTAGTATGACTTGTTTTTTTTGGGATGGATGGAGCATATGTGATGCAAGTATGTGTTATCCTTCATATCCTAACTTGAGCTCTACATACAAGACAACATTAGAAGTAGTGTGAAGAAAGACAAATGCCTTGTTCAGGAAATAGAACACACTATGCAACCTGAGAGAATCAAATGAAGAGCTAAGCATGATTTGTTTTAAAAACTTATTGAAATATCCCAAGTTACTTGACATGACCAGTAGCAATAGCATGGATAGAATCATATACAAAGGACAAGGGTAAGAAATATGATAGAGTTCGTAGTATGACACACATGGGATCATCTCAGGTAAAAACTAGGCTAGCGCTAGAACTAAGACTTAGCATCTAGGTTCTTCATACACACTACACAAACACAACTTAGAGGGGGGATACATATACATGAACAGAGAACCGTCTATGCACCCAGGCAAAGGGGAGATAACCCCCCTCGTCACTTACGCATGACGAGGTTGTTACTCATTTACGAACTCCTACATTGATACCCAAACGTGGGGGATTTCAGCGGGTCCAACAGGGATGTCACCACCTGCAGCCTACCCCGGCCAAACCGTGGGGCACACTCATATCTACTCATCAGTTCCAACCCGTGCTCCATGCTCGCATTGTTCACAACAAATTGATCATTCGGTACTATTAAGATTTAATCAAGGCCGCGGTAACAACAGCTGGCAAACCCATACCATGGCATAGATCATGATAACTATTCAGCATATTAAACCATACTCTAACTGAACTAAAGCAAAGCCTAACAAGCATGAGGGCAATCAATTCTATACTATCAATGCAAGGGTATATGATTAACTCAAGAACATATAAGCCAAGCATCATATGAGAGCAACAATTTGAACACATCTCATCCATGTCATGAAAAAGAAAAACATTGCACAAAGAAGATATATCACTGAAGCATATCAAAGTCATCCTAAAACTATAAGATACAAGAGCCATACCCTAGCTCTAAGATCACCTGGAACCTAAATAGAGCTACTTTAGCCTACTCACTAAGCCTAGAACCTACAGGGAGAGAGTGATTGCCCAAGGTTTGTGAGTCTCATTTGGAGCTCCTCCACACATATTTATAGGCTCCAAGAGGCAACTCTCTGAGGGAATATTCCAAGCATCCACTTTCAACTGACCTTTTGGACAGCGTGAGAGAGTGACGCATGGAAGGCCAGGATTGGGCGCCACTAAGGCGGTTCGGCCAATCTGGCCAACCCCTTGGTGGGCCACCTCTTGGTGTGCTTTCTCCATGTGCCAAGGTCTGTTGCACGTGTCCACACCAAATTTAGGCGGTTCAGATCAATTGTGTACCCTTCAATCCACGTGATGCACATGTGGCAGGCTTCTGATTCGTTGCAATGTTGCCACATGGATCAGTGAGGGTGGATTCTCCTTTATTTCTGCAGCAAATCACATACAACCAAATAGTCTCCAAGGACATGTGAAACTACATTATTCGAAAGAAAAAATGCGTATAAGAAATGTCAATCCTTCACTTTATTGGAGAAAGTTGATGGCTAAATTTGGTACTTAACAACCGTCAACAATCATGTACTCGTAAGTCTTGGGGCCATCATTCCCCGAGTGTCCAGTGTTAGAAGTCACAAGTGTTGTGGGAGTCTAGGGCTTTGGCAGTGTTTGACGTGGCAGCCCTCTCCTTTGGGTGGTTGTCCAATCTCTTCAAGAGAAGGTCTATCTTGGCGGTAAGCATGTCCGCTTCCTTGACAATATGAATTCGTCTTAGACGGGGCCTTAGTCATTCATTTTATTCTTACAAACTATGATTTTGTTAACTTAAAATCATGCTTCATTTTTGCATACAATGTCTTTGCAAATAGTCTTTACAAGCTTGCTTGAAATAAATCTTCTGGGAATATGATGATAGGTTGTTTGGTTGGAGGTATTAAATAGGGGGTAATGGAGTTTAGATGAGATAGATTAAAACATTGTAGTTCACTATGTGGGCATGGGAGTTCTAGTGGAAAGAGGATTGTGAGTTTTGAGACGGGCAACTCCCACTGTTCGATTGAAGGGTTACCAATGTTCATTAACAATTACGGCTCTACATCAGCCCTCCACTACATGAATAACCCGAAGCCCCAATAATGGCATGTGCTCAATGTAATAAGAATCATGTTCATTTTAAGTTGGGTAGTCTTTTTTATGTCCTTGTTTGAGAGAGAGAGAGAGAGAGAGAGAGAGAGCAACACACTATGGACCATGCTTGTCTAGCTTGTCTGTGTTTGCACCTTTTCTGTTGCATATGCGAACAGAACAGAGGACCTGGAAGGCATCTCGATGGGCGGGCCATCGATGGTAGAGACATGCAGAGGCCAAGTTCCATCATGCCGTGCATGCACCATTAGCTAGCTGCCGCGACGCGTGGTTGCTTTCACAGAAAAACTGACTGCCGTTTCCATCCCCTGCAGCACAAAGCACACGTCCTCCTCACGCGATGTGCCCGTCCCCCTCCCCTCTCTCGCTCTCTATATACAACTGAAGGCCCCTTCGCTATCACGGACACATGCTCATCTCTAACTCTTCTCCCTTCCTCTCGCCAGTGCCGATAGCGGACTAGGCCAGAGGCTCCTAGTTCGTCCTCCATCCTCGACTCCTTGCTGGTATAGTGTTCTGCTGCAGAATTGATTTGCCTACATCAATCAATAGAACTCCTAGCTTAGTTTATTTGATTCGATCACCGGTACTTTATTTTCTATATACAGTTCGGCGGAAGCACAAGGATCCATGGATTCCATCTACAGCCACACTATTGCACCATCTGCTATCGAAAACAACCAGGTAACTAATCCATCCATCAGCTAGATCCCAGTTACTCCCTGCACACCCTCCTTCCAAATACTAATGGTTTTATGGATCCATCCATATTTATTTATATGCTTTTATTTGGGTGTTGTGGTGAACTAGCTATGAGCCGACAAATATATTGTACAATCGATCCATAATGATACGTGCATATTCTCTCCAAGGATGGGAACGGATCAACTGGGTGACCTACAAACCAATTGATTCATCCTGTAGTTTTTTTCTTGATTCTAGCTGTCTGACCGATTGATTAAGTCGACTTGCATGCATCCTTAACAAGCACTACGATATGTATACGCCTCAAAATTCAGTACCGAGTAATATCATATATATAGAAAGCTAAACTTAACCAGAATTTCCTTTGAGGAGATTCCATTCACTCCATTTTGGTGGTTATAGAATCTTCACAGTCTGTTCCTTCTCCGGTTCTGCCCACATGCAAATGAAATGAGGATTCATGGTATAGTAGAGGCCACAATGACTAAAAGCGGAAAGCAGGCCTGGTGGCAGAACACCTGGAGATAGGGCATCAAGTTGTCATCTTGCCAGTGACATCAATTAAGTATGTGCGGCGGCAAATCTGGATTCATGGTATAGTAGAGGCCACAATGACTAAAAGTGGAAAGCAGGCCTGGTGGCAGAACACCTGGAGATAGGGAATCAAGTTGTCATCTTGCCAGTGACATCAATTAAGTATGTGCGGCGGCAAATCTGGTAATGGGGAGGCTCTGGATAAGAGGGGTACGTAGTGCGGGGCAGAGGGCACCATGGAAAAGGTTGCTATAGGCAAGCAATTTGGTAGTCTCGGCTGATGGGGGGTTAAGGTTTTTGGGGTGATCTGATGGTGTCAAATGCCAATGAGCTGTGAGTAGTGAGGTGGCAGAACAGGAATCTAGAATCAACGGGTAGAAAGATTAGGTTCAACATGCGACAGCATGGGCTGTTGTTCAATTGAATTGACGGCCCAAAATAGAGCAAGCCCAAGCAGTCTATACAACTCTACCGATAAAAGAAGAAGTGTTATAAATGGGCCATTAGAGCGGACGTTAGCTCAGGTGGTCAGGACATTACAGTGTGGATCTGGCCATCCCGGGTTCGATTCCCGCGGGTAGCGCCCCTGGAAGAGTGCGGGACAGACTGGCCAGGGTTTGAACCTCAGTTCCCATGCCACGTTCCTCGGGGTGGTAGGAACTGGCAGTCCAAAATTAGGATGGTCGACCCATAGAGTAGTTTGTAATTGAGTGGATGAAGAAATATAGCAGGATCTGGTGGGAGGATCATGATTGATTGAGCAAAGAAGTAGTACGGAGAAATGACTCAAATTAGGGATGTGCTTAAACACGCTATTTTCAGATCTTACAGTGTGGGAAATGGGTGTTGAATCAGGATGGCAAAATACCCGGCGGGGCCTCGCGGGGATCCGCCCCGAAGTGCTGTCGGGGCGGGGGCGGGGGACGAATTTCCCCCATGGGGGCCGTGGAGACCCGGCTTCGTGTTAAATATGCAGCCCAACAGCCCAATAGTCTCTATCCTGGTATATATACGGACAACAAAACCCTAGTTTATTCAATCCACTTCTCACCCGTCCAAGCAGCCGCGGCCGCTCATCTCCTGGGGCTCCAGTCCAGCGCGGAGCACGCCAGCGCTGCTGCAGTCCTGCTCGCGGCAAGTTCGGAAGGCGCCGCTCCTTGCTGCCCATCGCTGTCGCCAGTCCTCAGGCGACTGTCCGCGCAGCACACGCAACTCTTCTTCTCCGGCATCGATTTGTCTTACGCCCTCATGCAAGATGTGTCCGTTCGGTGTGCAGAGGTAGCAAGGAATCGTCGATTCGTCGATGACCTACTGGCCGGAGACAAGACGTGACGGGCAGCAGAGTTCTAAGGCTTGTACATGCGCATCGATCTGTGATCTTGATTTAGTTGTGCTTGTTTTGAATAATGGTCGATGGGATTCTTTGATTTATTTTTCTCATGGAGCCACACAGATTGAGTCGTTCTTGTTGCTCTGACTAAATCTTAGTGATTCATGCACGCTCGTGTTACAGAAAGCGATTTGTAGTTTGAAAAATGTGCATCGAAATGATCCTTTTTGCTGTTCTATGCATCCCTGATGGGAGCCCAACGGGGCTCGGGGACTCGACGGGGTCGGGGCCGGGGTTGATTTTCGCCCGATATACAGTTCGGGGTCAGGGCGGGGACTGAACTTTGGGGAGCGGGGCGGGACGGGGGACGCCTCCCCGGCCCCGCCCCGCCCCGTTGCCACCCTTAGTGTTTAATCACATGATGATATGCGGGGCCCACAAGTTAGGAAATGTCTAAATAGTTATCACGGGGTCACGGAAAATATTTAGATCAATCGACAAAAGCGGTACGGTGCAGATCGAATGGATCATGTTGGCTCAAATGAATCGATGGTGCAAAATTCAGGACGTGACAAATAGTCTATATATGGTCGGATGTTTTGTGTCGGAGACTAGTGATCAAATAAAAACAAAAAGTTCGTGGCATTCCATTCAACCAAGGCAATATAAGCTTGGAGATACATCTAATTTGAGGATCACACATGACATGTCCTGGATCTTGGATAGCCAAAAGTTTTTTTCTGCTGGCATCTATAGCTAAGTACTATATAAATATTATATTCTTAAAAGTGCTTCTCCGGTAGTTGTTGTGCTCATGTGTTTGCTTAAGACGTCGTCTAGTTGCTAGATAAAAAATGAAACCATATTGAGCTTTACGCGAGAAATTTGTTTAATTTCTAATTATTGAAGCCTCATCGTGGGTGCATTAGTAATTCATTCATATAGAGGAAACACCTGTAATATAGGAATATAGCAAGGATTGCATGACTTCTCTTTTTACATCTTTAATAAATCGATCCTATGGTGCTCAAGGTCTACTACTTGGTGCAGGAGGCCGCAGCAATGGTGGCATCACTGCCTACAGAGGAAGCTGGTACAGCTATTAGGAATGTGAAGGCGAAGCAGGCACGGCAGCAGCAGGTGGCGGTGACTGGCGGCGGGGAGCATAAGCCACGGCCGCAGCAGGAGAAGGGGCTCAAGTGCCCACGCTGCACCTCCACCAACACCAAGTTCTGCTACTACAACAACAACAGCTTGACGCAACCGCGTTACATCTGCAAGTCTTGCCGCCGCTACTGGACGGCCGGTGGCATCCAACGCGATATTCCTGTCGGCGGCGGCTGCAGGAAAAACAAGCAGCGCAACAAGGCGGCGTCATCCTCGGCCAGCTCCAGCGACTCCAAGAAGACGGACCTCACGCAGAAGCTGATGATGATGCCTACTGCCACAGCGCCTCTCCCTGCCGACTTCCCCAACGTGCTCCCAACGTTCATGTCGACAACAGGCGGCGGCCAGCTCCTCACCCCCAACAATCTGGCGTTCGCGCCCTTGCCCCTGCCACCAAACACCACCAGCACTATGCCGTCGTTTGTGGACATGCTGAGAGGAGGAGAAGGTTTCCAAAATGGCGGCAGCAACGGGATGGCAGCACTGCCAGTTCTTCTTCCAGCGCCATCGTTTGGTGCGATGCTGCAGCATGGGCATGGCATGATGCTGGGAGACCACGAGGTGCACCTGCAGGGTGTTGATCAGGAAGTGAAGTCGCCGACCACTGCTGCTGCTGCTGCTGGTGTTGGGTCGTCGGCTCGAGGAGGAGCGGTGCAGGAGCAGGAGCACCAGGCTATTTTTGGTGGTGATGGTGGGACTGCCGCAGCCGATAACAATCACAAGGGCTGTGGCATATCCGCAGGCAGTATCATCAACTACTGGCAGTGAAGCCGATTGAATTGCATTGCATGCTGCATCATCAGGAAAAACAAGCAAATAAGGTGGTGCAAAGCATCAATCAAGTTGTTAATTATATTAGAGGACAATTGCATGCGTGTGTTCCTTATTTGGATTGTGGTCATCACATTTTTAATTTCTTCTTCGTCTGCATGCGGAAGTTTAAGTTTGCATAACAAATTATCGGTATTACCTTTCCAGTAGATATTCTCTTTTAATTAGTTTAAAGATTTTATTGTTTACCAGTTAATTACTCCCTGGTCTCTGATGGATGATGAACTGGGCTGTTTTTCAACCTTGTGTGCATGCGTGTCTGTGCACGCGCGCGTCTCTGTCTGTGTGTGTGTGTGTGTGTCTGTGTGTGGGCGAGTGTGTGTACTCTGTGAGTGGTGTTTTAACCTATCGCTAACTAATCATATACGTAGTACAGAAAATAAATAACGTATCGTAGGAAAGTTGCAATAGGGGATTATTGTGGTTACCGCATGCATGTCTTTGGCTTCCCAAGAAAATACGCTGGTGTTAGTTTGTGCCGCCCATTGCTTGCAGTGGGTGATAAGACTGCCAACTTCCACTAAGGTGAGGGAGGCATATTTTACTATATAGGTAACCATCGATTATAGCAGTGTAACAACCCAAAAAAATGTAATTTATTTATTCAAAAAGGAGCATCAATTTAAAAGAAAAATTGTTTGTAATATGTGTGAATCAAGAAAATGCCTTTGCGATAGAAGGATACTTGCTCTTATCTAAAATTCCATGTAATTTAAAATATGCGTTAAAATTTTGAAAACAAGGACGCATGTTTGACTTGGAGATTTACTTGATTTTTATTTTCCAATCAAATGTATGTTTAAAGTTTGAATTAAATTCTAACTTCAACCAAATGCTAACCTAATTCACAAACTAAAACATAACCTATCTAACCTACGCAAGCTCGCCCACAGACCATGGGCGGCCCGGCCAAATCCCCTCTCTCCCCACTCTTCTTCACTTCACACCGGCCCAACGCAGCATTGGCTGCCCAGCTCCGCCAGCCCAAAATTGCCCGCTTCACTTCTCTTTCTCTCCCACCCTGACACGAGGCCCCGCGGATCAGCATCCCCATCCCCGATTTCGCTTCATCCCTCGTACAAACGCTATACAATGGCGCCAGCACCGGCAAACGCCCCCCCCCCCCCCCCCCTCTCCCCGGTTTTAGCTCACCATAGCCGCCTCACAAAACAACTTGATGGTCTTCAGGATCACATCATCGGCCGGTGGCATCCAAGGCGAAATCCGTGTCAGCGGCGCCTGCAGGAAGAACAAGCAGCGCAACAAGGCGGCGTCATCCTCAGCCACCTCCAGCGTCTCCAAGAAGATGGACCTCACGCAGAAGCTGATGATGATGCCTACTGCCACAGCGCCTCTCCCTGCCGACTTCCCCAACGTGCTCCCAACGTTCATGTCGACAACAGGCGGCAGCTAGCTCCTCATCCCCAACAACCTGGCCTTCGCGCCCTTGTCCCAACGTTTGTGGACATGCTGTGAGGAGGAGAAGGTTTTCTAAATGGCGGCAGCAACGGGATGGCAGCACTGCCAGTTCTTCCAGCGCTATCGTTTGGTGCGATGCTGCAGCATAGGCATGGCATGATACTGACTTACTGAGAGACCACCAGGTGCACCTGCAGGGTGTTGATCAGGAAGTGAATCCGCGGATGGCTGCTGCCGCTGGTGGTGGTGGGTCGTCGGCTGGAGGAGGAGCAGTGCAGGAGCAGGAGCACCAGGGTGTTGTTAGTGGTGATGGTGGGAGTGCCCCTGCTGATAACAATCACAAGGGCGGGGGCATATCGGCACGCAGTATCATCAACTACTGGCAGTGAAGCCGATTGAATTGCATTGCATGCTGCATCATCAGGAAAAACAAGCAAATAAGGTGGTGCAAAGCATCAATCAAGTTGTTAATTAGAGGACGATTGCATGCATGTGTTCCTTATTTGGTTTGTGGTCATCACATTTTTAATTTCTTCTTCATCTGTATGCGGAAGTTTAAGTTTGCATAATAAATTATTGGTATTTCCTTTCCAGTAGATATTCTCTTTTAATTAGTTTAAAGATTTATTGTTTACCAGTTAATTACTCCCTGGTCTCTGATGGATGATGAAGCGGGCTGTTTTTCAACCTTGTGTGCATGTGTGTCTGCGCGCGCGCGTGTCTGTGTGTGTGTGTGGGCGAGTGTGTGTACTCTGTGAGTGGTGTTTAAACCTATGGCAATCTAACCATATACGTAGCACTGAAAATAGATAACGTATAGTAGGGAAGTTGCAATAGGGGATTATTGGTGTTACCGCAAGCATGTTTTTGGCTTCGCAAGAAAATACGCTGGTGCTAGTTTGTGCCGTCCATTGCTTGCAGTGGACGATAAGACTGCCAACTTCCACTAAGGCTAGGGAGGCATATTTTACTATATAGGTAACCATCGAGTATAGCAGTGTAACAACCCAAAAAAATGTATTTTATTTATTCAAAAAGTATCACCAATTTAAAAGGAAAATTGTTTGTAATATGTGTGAGTCAAGAAAATGCCTTTGCGATATAAGGATACTTGCTCTCATCTAAAATTCCATGTAATTTAAAATGTGCGCTAAAATTTTGAAAACATGGACGCATGTTTGACTTGGAATTTTACTTGATTTTATTTTGCTCTCAAATGTATGTTTGAATCCGTTCTAATGCGTATTCGTATCGTATCCGTTCTAATGCGTATTCGTATCGTATCCGTATAATGCGTATTCGTATCGTTTCCGTTACAATGCGTATTCGTATCGTATCCGCTCTAATGCGCTTGCGTATAAAGTAATATTACGTTACAATAATATATAATCTACATGTACTTAGTTAGCTTTCTAAAAAGTATTACATATATATACAACTTTTCAAGTGTTTCGATTAAAGAAAAACCAATTAAGCTAATCTTTCTTCTTCTTCTTCTTTTGGAACTCCTCTTCCTCCTCGTCCTTTCCTCGATCAGGATCCATTAAACCAATGCTTATTCTATGATCCGTATAAAATTCACCGTTCGGATTCACGACCTCATCGAGCAGAAATCCCATTTCTCTAAGTATAGAGCATAAAAATAAGCACAAGTACCGTCAATTAACAGAGAATGAAGTTGCTAACCTTTGGGCGCACTAATATAGGAGAAATCCACAAATTATGGAAAGTTTGAATTAAATTCTAACTTCAACCAAATGCTAACCTAATTCACAAACTAAAACCTAACCTATCTAACCTACGCAAGCTCGCCCACAGACCATGGGCGGCCCGGCCTAACCCCCTCTCTCCCTACTCTTCTTCACTTCACACCGGCCCAACGCAGCATTGCCTGCGCAGCTCCGCCATCCCAACATTGCCCGCTTCACTTCTCTTTCTCTCTCACCCTGACACGAGGCCTCGCGGATCAGCATCCCCATCCCCGATTTCTCTTCATCCCTCGCACAAACGCTATACGATGGCACCAGCTCCGGCCAACGGCGCCCCTTTTTTAGCTCACCGTAGCCGCCTCAGAAAACAAACTTGATGGTCTTCAGGTTCACATCATTTTAGGATTCACATTTGATGATTGTTGGCACTCGTTGTTGTCACACTTTTAGTGCTATTTTGCTATTGATTTTGGACTAATTAATATACTAATAACCCGCGACTTGGCATGTGAAATAACCCCACTTTCGCACATGTCGTGTATTTTGGATCATATTGTCTTTTCGTAAGAAATACATTATAAATGGAGGGGTTTTGTATAAATGTTATAATTACTAACATTGGACTGCACACCCACAGGAGATACTAAACTTGCACGGGCCATATCTTCCTCATCCGAAGTCCGATTGGGTGAATTTTATAAGTAAATTGCATTGCTCAAAAAATAATCTACAGTGGAGCCCACGAACGTTTGAGGCCTTTTTGGGGCTAGGCCGGCCGGCTGGCATGGCCTGATTTTGTCTCGGATCGGCAGGCAACTTTCATCAGCGAGCAGCCCTCAATGATGCTAGGGTTTCTCTAGAAGCTTAGCCCCAAAGCCAACCCCAACCGACATCAACCTTTATAAGTATTCAAGACATTTAAAACGCGGGGGAGGACCAATGAGATTTGACCTAGCTACCACCATAAGATGAATGAATAGAAACTAGATGAGTTCACCGCAAGGACCAACACCGGCAGAGGACAGCAAGCTCAAGGAAGACAACAAGTCATTGGCGTTCGCATAACCCCTCACCGCCATCTTCGGTGATGATGTTCTTCAGAGTCTGCATCACCCTTTTGTTCATCAATCTCTATATGATGATGTGGTAATGCCTCCGTTCATCCCTAGGGTTAGAGGGGTACCTTTTATGTAATTGATACATGCACATTATGCATATCAATGCCTCATTGTCATTGCAACACTTTATTTACATATACGAGCGTGCAATTTTGTACAACATATGTCACTACAACATACTATTTAATCTATGATGGAATCATGGCGACGGTTTTAGAAAATGTTAGCATTTTTCTCTAAGACCAGATATGCCCAGAAAATTGCAACGGTTTACCAGTTCTGTCACAGTCCAACCCGAATACTGCGTCGGTTAAACAAATCCAGCGTGAAGATAAATCAAAATTTATCAAGTTCACATATGAAAAAAATAAAATATGTCATGAACATTAAATCAAAAATTGTCATTTCCATATGAAAAAACTAAAATAAACTATTGCACACAAGGAGGTTTGAACCTGTATAGTCCCAACAAGCAAGCACTCTACCACTAGACCAAGTGTCAAAATTGATATTGTTCGGAACGAAATACTGTTATAGCAGATTATTTAAAGCCAAAAAAAAGAAAGCACGGCTCGAAGAACCACGGACCCTAGCACCCAGTCAACCAAAGAAAAAATGTGGACCTGCTGGATTCGAATTTGTGACTTCGACCACCAAGAGAGCCTCTTACCACCGCAAAACGAGTTTGTCTGTGAAGCGTTTCTGAGTTACTTTTATTCATATGTGACACTACGTGGACTCGTGCCCAGTTCAGCCAATCGAGTTGGGCTATGCTGCGATCCAAATGAAGAACACAAAAAGAGCTAGTTTTCAGTTTTTAATCCGGTATTAAAAATTGTAATTCATCATAGAGGCTCCAAATTTGATGATTTTTTTCTAAACTTTTCTAAAACTAATATATTTCATTTCATGGCATTTGTTTTTATGTTAATTACTATTTCTTAGATTGCTTTCTATTAGCTTATTTTCATGCACTTTAGTACATAACATAATAGAAACACGTGTTTTTAAGTAACAATTTCTAATCT
Organism: Urochloa ruziziensis; assembly: GCA_015476505.1. Classification (NCBI taxonomy): domain Eukaryota; kingdom Viridiplantae; phylum Streptophyta; class Magnoliopsida; order Poales; family Poaceae; genus Urochloa; species Urochloa ruziziensis. The sequence goes on from CM027120.1 coordinate 21,252,709, forward strand.
TTTTTAGAAAAGGGAATATATTTCAATATTCTAGTCTCTGCAACAATCGATGCATGCAACTGTTTGTAGTTCTGCTTATTACAACCATGCGAAAGAAAGTAGCCCTCACAGGGCACAAACCAGAAAGAACCTCATCCATAATTAACTACTAGATAGTCTATTATTAGAAAACCACCCGTGCTTAGCAAACACTTCCATTATTGCCACCTCAAGCACACGGCACCCCAATTGATTTGTGGTTGGTCCTCCTTTTTTTGCAGCATACTCCAGAAGCAGATGTTATGGATTTGTGGTTGGTCCATCTGTATTTTCTAATCTTACTTCATATTTTCTAATGTCATACTAAACATGATGTTATGTCCAATATGTGGTGCACATAAGTTCAAAAATGTTATGATGTATTCAAATATCAAAGTTTACTTGACTTATATGAAACTATGTGACAAATCTAGCTATTTGTGAACAATGTATAGTCTCGCTTCATCCAAACGATTCTGTACAAATATATAGTATATTTTGAGAAGTTTTAGGTATCATTATCATTATTTTATAACAAATTTCTAGTAGAAGTTTGATTTCTGGTTAGCAAACATTTGAACTTTTCATTGATTTTCTGTATATGAGATGTAATAGAACCAATATACATAAAATATACTTTTCTGATTTTTTTTCAAGAATTATTTGATATACATGCAATACAAATTGCAATTACTTTACAATGTGTAATAAAATGGTAAAAGAAAAAGGAAAAAACGTTAAGCATGGAAGAATGGGAAAAGGCCTGTTCAACCCAAATGGCCCAATGATTTATAATCGTCCATCTCTGATTCAATGCTCTAATCACTTTCTCATGATATATATTCAACCCAAACCCTAGCTCTTCTCCTCATCCTCCCTTCCAGCAGCCTCCACCTGCCTCCTCATTCTCCACACCTAGCAGCGCCCCCCTCCCCTCCCCTGAAACGTCATCGTCACCTCCCTCTCCTCCTCCCCACCCCCTCCGTCGGCCTCTACATCTAGCGGAGGCCCTTGTCGCCTCCCTCTCCACCTCCTCTCCCCCTCCTGAATAGGACCATGGTGCCGCTGCCCAGCGGCCTCAGCCCAGCTCCTAGACATGGGGTCGGGACGGCAGCAGATCCAGCCGCGATGAAGCTTTGGGACCACGGGCGCAGCAGCGTCCATGGTCGCAAGGGCGCCTCCATGCCGCAAAGCCCTCCACGGTTTCCCACATCAAAGCTGCGTCAGCCATGTGAGGCGGCGGCGGCCGGCCATGGGGACGAGGTGGTGCCTGATTCGGCCGTGGCAGGCCTTGGTCCGGTCGCAGCGGACCAGATCCAAGCTGACAAGTCCCCTAGCTGTGATGAGCCACGCGGCCAGCACCTGTCTATGAGGAGAGAGGCTTGACACGGGTAGAGCACCCTCCACTCAGATCTTGCGTGTATCCTCCCTCGCCGTCATCCTCCCCGGTGGCCTCCCCGACCAAACACAGGTGAGCTTGAGCTTGCTTCTCCTCACAGCGGGAATCCCATCTCTATTGAGGCTGATGTCGATTGATTGGATAACGTAACTATGGCCGCCTCTGTGCACCTCCATGCCACCTCCATGGTGCGTTTAGTCGCCGTACAGGGTTGTGTTTAGTATCTGTTTGCCAATGGAACTCTCTACTATCTTCTAGCTGTCGTGGCCATTGATTTATGTATAGATTACCTCTTGTAGGCATGGCTGTTACAATTATTCTAATTAATGCTTGCTCGGTGTTAAGTCATTTCTATGCAGTTTGTTTTTGTCTTTGTTAGTAGTTTAGTAGCACATTCATTTAGGGGAGCTTGAAAGGAAGCTTGAGACTAAACACTGTACTAGTGTGAATTTATGCTTGCTTGTGTTTCTTTGCATGTAGGGCAGCTTGTGTAGCTTAGTGGCTATCTCTAGATTTGCATCTATATGTTGCCTATCTATTAACTTGTGCAAGTAGGCCACGAATTGGTTACTGTTCCTATGTCAATCTACTGTGCTAGCTGGTCTCAACCATTCGTGCTAGCATTGGTGCATGTTTGTCTTAGCTGATTGATCAAATACACTACAGGAAAAAGGACTATAAGTACCGGTTGGGAAGGCCACGTTAGTACCGGTTCTGGAACCGGTACTAATGTTTCAAGACTAACGTGGCGGTCGTTTAGTACCGGTTCCAGAACCGGTACCAAAACGCGCACGTTAGTACCAGTTGCTGTTACCAACCGGTACTAACGTGCGTGCCCTCCCGCGCGTCGCGGGCAGGCATTTTAGTACCGGCTGTTAACACCAGCCTGTACTAAACTGTTTTTTTTCATTTCTCTTTTCTTTTATTTTGTTTCTAATGCGTATTCGTATCGTATCTGTTCTAATGCGTATTCCGTATCGTATCCGTTCTAATGCATATTCGTATCGTATCCGTTCTAATGCATATTCGTATCGTATCCGTTCTAATGCGTATTCGTATCGTATCTGTTCAATTGCGTATTCAAATCATATCCGTTCTAATGCGTATTCGTATCGTATCCGTCCTGATGCGCTTTGCGTATACGAAGGACCGAAACGGCGACCAGAGAGGGGGGGGGGGGGGGAGTGAATGGGAGCCGATAAAAATTCTTTCCAACCAATCCGGCTTTTCTCCCAAATCAACTCCAACGCCTCCGAAAGCGATTTTGCCAAGATCACGTAGCCACTGTCAAGCTACTGACCCTAGGAACAAGAAATACGTAGCGGAACTCGAATCGATCGAAACGAACACAAAACGACCCGAAACAAGACTCGATTCAACACACCCGGGGGGGGGGGGGTTAAACCGGGTCGGGGGGGGGCGGTTAAACCGCCCTGGCCTAGGAACCTCGAGAAAAAGTCAAATCGAAAGTGGATCTCCCAAACCGCTTGAGCTCTTGAGACGAGATTTTGGTCAGATGATCTAGACCTCCAGTGGAGTGTTTTCCCAAAAGATCTCGGCCTCTAACTCGCTAGAACTCCCGAAAACTCAGATCTCGTGAAGAACACCATGACCTCTAGTTCATCCCGAAAATCTCAAATCCAAAGCGATTCCCGGCGTTTGGGGGCAAGGGATCACCAGCAAAAGAGGCACAAGGCACTCATACGTGAACCCCCCAAAGAAATCCGAGAGAAAACGCCCTAGGAAGAGAAGAACGAAAATCCCCCAAAAATAGCTCCGAAAATACCTCCGAAAATAGAAAAAGAAAAAGGAGCTCGTGGAATCAAATCATGGCACAAAGATGAGCAGCACAAACTCAATCACATAACCATGAATTCACCTATACAAACTACGAAGGATTCGAAATAGTTCTAGGTGGAGGGGATGAAGGGGAAACTAGTTCAAAGGAGAAAACCAAAGAGAACTAAAGAGATAACTAGAAGAGATGGCAGCCACCAGCCCTGGGAGGGCCTATTAGTAGTCCAAGTGGTGGTGCTCTAAAGACTAAACTACCCCTAAGTGATACATACCCCTCAGGGGCAAATATGACATTTGGTTTTCAGATATTTTCCGGCTGGGACACCTTCCACCGCAAGCTAGCTTCCCTCCGACGCAAGCATTGCAATCACGCCGCGTGTCCTCCGGATCGAAGCTCCTCGACGCCGTTTTTGGGCCTGCCCAGGGGGGCGGTTAAACCGGCCCTGGGGGGCGGTTAAACCGCCCCTGCCAGCCACACTTGGCCCAGCAGCCCATCTTCGCCACGTCGAGTCCTCGGTCCTTGGTTTTGAGGCCCAAACCAAGGGAAACCGTCCACCGATGATTTTGTGGCCAAATCACCAAACCCCGCGCGCAAACTTCGGTTGTTAGCCGCTACCTTGCGCCGGCTTCTCGTCCGCGTACGAGCTTTGATTGTGAGCCGCTACCTCGCACCGGAACCACGTCCCCTTGCTCGTTCTTGCCAGCATGTGAACCGCACTTGATCCACTGGCCACCGGGTCCCTCGAACCAAGCCTACTTGTCTCTCCGCTCCTCGGAGGCCGCCATGGCTAAGACCTTTCGCGCCTGTTCTTCACCTGCACCAATGCAACCAAGCCGCATTCTACACCTGCAATACTTGAGCCAAGGGAAACGTCAATCCACACCACGTTGTCAATCACTCATCACACCAGGAAGCGACCATCCACCTGTCCTCGGACACACCGGGTCCTCAATCTCTCCCTTGATGAGTGCATTGACAACACACACATAGTAACCATAGAGATTAAAGAAAATGTAAAAGAAATCGAAAACAAGACTCAAGCAAGTGACTAAAAGCAAGAACAAGCTGAGAACAAAGTCACTTCGCAAGAGAAAGCTCCAGAAACGCCGACCCTTCAAGAAGAAGCGAAAGGGCTCAACACCATCGGCAAAAGAGCAAAAGCACAAAGCACAAATCACAAATCTCCAATTCACTTTTCAGAACATTCAAAGCACTCCCCCTGCAAAGATGCAACTCCCCGTGAACAAGTGAACTTGTGCGTGCGAAAAACACTCGAAAATGGCTCAAATCTCCACAAGTCATGTGCACTCAGCACAGGGGCGGTTAAACCGCCCAGGGGGGCGGTTAAACCGCCCCTGGCAGATAACCAAACTTGAAAGAGCCAAAATTGCACAAACAAACTCGCAACGATGCCGTTCCACCTTGAAAACATTCCAAATATGCCCAGCAATGTTTTCCAATACTCAAACCCTCAGAAACTTCACAGATTTTCAGAAACTCTCATTTTGGCAAAAACTCTCACTTCTCACACAAATCCAACAAATTTTAGCGCAAACGCTTTCTCACAAATTCAGCAGCATCTTCCCCCTTGCAAAAAGCTCCAGAAATTCTCCCCCTTGTTGACAATGCACAAATCAAGGAAAAATGTACAATATGCAACTACAAGCTTCTCAAATATACAATGAGCAATACAAAATGCTACAAGTTAGAGAAGAGGCAAACAAGATAGTTCATCATGTCACACTGGCATTGCCATCAAGAAGGTGAAGACATATATCCGATTGACAAAGCCATGAGCAAGTTGTGTAGTTTTATCAAAAATGTCACCACATGAGCAAAGTCCTAACCATGGATTGTTCAAGCAAAAATGAACTTCATCTCACCAAAAACATGGAAGGACACGCATTCTTGACAAAAGATCATCATAAACGCCCAAGTTCTACCTCATGTCATGTCAAAGCACGGAGCCATGTGTTCACTTCTCATGGGAGACTTCTCCGGCAAACAACATGCAACCACTTAGCACCCATGTGTGCAAGTGTGTGCAATGGTGAAAGCATAAAGACATGAGCATAATTTTCTACAAATATATCTTTTTCTCATCTTTCTTCTTTCATGCATAGACATCTCATATTTCAAGTTTTTCAAATTAAGCATGGTACATGAAATGTCTTTGCGACAAAAGAAGCTTATGCTCCTCCACAAGATAAAGCATGGGCTAAACATTTACAATGACAAAGGTCTTTGACCCAATTGAAAAGAATATCACATCCTAGCATGATCTTAAGCAGGATATAGCCATTTCGGCTCAAACAAGACATGCAAAGGCATTTACTCATGGGTGAAAGAGTTTAAGTTCAGTTTGTCATTTTAATTCAAAAAGAGACTATCTCAAAAGAATATATATCAAAACCATCAAGAGCATAGCCATCCATACAATCAATCCCTAGCCAGCCTGCCTAAACTCTAAAATGTAGCAAGTTGTAGCAATCACTGCATATAGGAGAAGCTCATCCTAAGATATGATACAAAAGATGAAATCAAGATACAAAAGCAAGAAAAATGTACATCAAGATACAAAGATGGTACAATAGAATACATATGCTACAAGAGAAGCCTCCAAAACTCAGCTCAGAAAAACGCACACACACCAAGTTCCCCTCGCAAGCGGGTGATGGTAGCTTGGTCAAGTGGTTTGGTGAAAATGTCTGCAAGCTGGTTTTGGGTAGAAACATGGGCAAGCTCTATATCTCCTTTCTCCACATGATCTCTCAGAAAGTGGTACCTCACTTCTATGTGTTTGGTTTTGGAGTGAAGCACAGGATTTTTGGCTACGCTTATGGCACTAGTGCTGTCACAAAGAAGTGGAACATGGGACATGTCTAATCCAAAGTCTCTCAAGGTGTAGGTGATCCAAAGCAACTGAGAACAACAGCTAGGAGCAGCAACATACTCGGCCTCTGTGGTGGATTGGGCTACACTAGACTGCTTGCGAGAAGACCAAGACACAAGAGACGAACCAAGAAACTGACACTGACCAGAAGTAGACTTTCGATCAACACGACACCCAGCAAAATCCGCATCGGAAAAACCATGAAGTGCAAGAGTGGAATCAGCAGAATACCAAAGACCCAGCTCAGGAGTAAACTTGAGATACCTGAAAATCCGCTTGACGGCCTGACGATGTGAAGTCCTCGGTGAAGCCTGAAAGCGAGCGCACAGACACACGCTGAACTGTATGTCCGGCCTCGTCGCCGTCAAGTAGAGAAGGGAGCCGATCATGCTCCTGTACTCCTTCTGGTCCACTGGTTCTCCGTCCTCATCCGCATCCAAAGCTGTAGTCGTACTCATCGGCGTAGTCATCGGCTTGGAGTCGCTCATGTCGAATTTCTTGAGAATGTCCTTGGTGTACTTGCTTTGGTGCACGAACGTCCCATCCTTGGTTTGCTTGATCTGCAGCCCGAGAAAGAACTGCAACTCTCCCATCATCGACATCTCAAATTCCCTGCTCATATCGTCTGCAAACTTGGCAACAAGATCATGAGAAGAGCCACCAAAAATGATATCATCCACGTAAATCTGAACGATTAAAAGATCATTGCCATTTCTCAACAAGAAGAGTGTTTTATCAACTTTCCCCATCACAAACCCCTTGCTAAGCAAGAACCCCCTCAACCTGCCATACCACGCTCTGGGTGCTTGCTTTAGGCCATATAAAGCTCGGTGGAGTTTGTACACTCGGTGTGGGTATCTCTTACTCTCAAAACCCGGGGGCTGCCTCACATACACTTCTTCCTCGATCACCCCATTCAAGAAGGCACTCTTCACGTCCATTTGGTACAATTTGAACCCTTTAGCAACTGCAAATGCTAGAAGGATCCGAATTGCCTCCAAACGGGCAACAGGAGCAAATGTCTCCTCATAATCTATCCCCTCCTGCTGTGAAAACCCCTGAGCAACCAACCTCGTTTTGTTTCTCACTATCTCACCACCCTCATCCCTCTTGTTTTTGAACACCCACTTGGTTCCTATAGGATGGCAATTTGGAGGTGGTTCTACTAACTTCCACACCTGGTTTCTCTCAAAGTTTTCAAGCTCTTCATGCATGGCATTGACCCAATCAGAATCAGATAAAGCGTGTCCAACATTTTTGGGCTCAAAAGACGCGACAAAAGCAGAATGAGCATAATGAGAGATGTTCTGTGACCTCGACCGTGTAGTACGTTCATCCAAGTTCCCGATGATCTTCGAAGGTGGATGATCCCTCTGTACCAACCGGGGAGCTTCTCGCCTCGAGATTGCCTCCCCCTCAACATCAGCTTCCACTTGAACTTGATCATGAGCGCGACTCGACGAAGGTGTAGCAGTGGGGCCGTCGTCGAACGTCGTAGTAGTAGTGGAAGTAGAAGGTACATGATCTCCACACGGTGCATGATTCTCTTCATCATCTTCATCATCAGGCTGTTCTTCCTCAAAGATGGGCTGTCCCAATTCATCATCCCCTGCACACTCAAAGACAGAAGAGCTACATGGAATGGTCTCGTCGAAAGTGACTTCGCAAGTCTCCATGATTTGGTTAGTCTCAAGATTGAGCACACGATATGCTCGAGAATGATTAGCATAACCAAGAAAAATTCCATCCATCGAACGAGACTCAAACTTGTCCAAATTTCCTTTCTTCAGAATGAAACACTTGCAACCAAAACCCGAAAGTGACTCACACGGGGGGAACGACCATGGAAAAGCTCATAGCAAGTTTTCTTCTTGAAAGCACGAAGGAAAATCCGATTTGAAACATAGCAAGCTGTGTTCACCGCTTCTGTCCAATACTTCCTAGGAGTCCTATGCTCATCTAGCATCGTCCTAGCCATCTCACAAAGTGTTCGATTCTTCCTTTCAACAACTCCATTCTGACAAGCAACATATGGCGAAGAGTATTGATGTTCGAGACCAAGATCACGACAGAAGGCATCAAAACGAGTGTTCTTAAATTCCGTACCATTGTCACTGCGTATAGCTCTCATGGCACCACCATTACTCTCAGTTTTTCAACCTCAAAATCAGATCTCGAACAAAATCAAATGTCTCATCCTTCGACGCCAGAAAGAACACCCAAGCATATCGAGAAAAGTCATCCACAACCACAAGAACATACCACTTCCCACCAACTGAACGAACGCGAGCGGGACCAACCAAGTCCATATGCAAAAGCTCCCCTGGACGCTCAGTCATAACATCTGTCAAAGGTGGATGGGAAGCAGCAACCATTTTACCATGCCTGCAAGGTGCACAAACCAAATCTTTCTCGAACTTGAGCTTGGGCAATCCTCGGATAAGGTCAAGAGCACTCAAGCGTGTGAGTAAATCAAAGCTCACATGACCCAATCTCCTATGCCACTTCCAAAGCTCAGAAGAAGTATCAGCGATCAAACACCGTGAAGGACCAAAAGATCGAGAAAAATCAGCACGAAAAATCTGTCCCTCGGGAATGATCATACACACAAGGTCACCTCGAGAATCAAGAATTCGAGAATCACCACTCTTAAACCGAACCTCATAACCCTCATCAAGAAGCTGAGAAACTGAAAGCAAATTGAAACCAAGATGCTTGACAAGAGCAACCCGCTTCAACATAAAATTGTCACTCACCTGAATAACACCCTCAGACAACACTCTACCTCTACCCTTATCCCCGAAAGTGATGTACTGCCTGGACACCACCGGGGTGAGACTGGAGAACCACTTCCCATTACCTGTCATATGTCTCGAACAGCCAGAATCCATCAACCAAAAGTTCTCCAAGCCTCCCACCTGCACAATCAGAAACGAGAACGAGAATGAGCGAATGACTCGACACTGGGGTTAGCACAAAACGAGTCAAACCAGTGTCGGGCCATCTGCTCAAAAGAGGGGTTAGCAAAATCAACTCTACCACGTGAAACCCTCTCGTCTCTCACCATCGGACCTCTAGCACCACGCGGAGGAAAACGTGGCCTAGACTCTCTCCTCGCCTCGAAGCTACGGTCGAACCTCCCTGAACCAAACTGACCACGAACCGGAGGCCGCCTAGCAAACTCACGACTAGCTGGAACACCACGACTGCCAAACGAAGGAACTGTGCGCACAAAGGCCTCTCCTCTCGGCAAGGGTGAACGAGACACAGGCACACTACTGGAAGAGTAGTACCTGTCCCTGTTCCCCACCTCCTTCTCTCTTCTCACCTCCCTCTTCTTCCTCCAACAGAACTCCTCAAGGTGTCCATCCCTTCCACAATGCTCACAATGGAAGCGGACTGGCTTTGGCTTTGGGGTTTCTCTCGGCTGTGGCCTCTCTCTCGGCTGGTAAACCCCATTCCTCACAAAGGTCACTCTCCTCTGAAAGTTGTCTGTCTTTGGTGGAAACTTGGGAGGATCTGGAGTGGTGTCAAGCTTGTTTAGCAGGTGGTTGGGTTTGGGTGTGAAGGTGTTCTTGAGAATGGCTTTTGGTGGGTTTGTGAGAATGTTTGTGGTGGAGCTCTCAGGTTCTCTCTCTCTCACCACTGCTCTCACCAACCTTCTCAGAACCCAGACCACGACCATCAGCTCTCTTAAAACCAGCAATCAACATCTTAAGCTGAGGCTCGCGACCCGACAACCAACCCAAACACTGTCGCAACTCATCATTTTCATCTTGCAAGCGATTCACACACTGTTCTAGCTCAACATTCTTCAAAGCAACAACATCACAAGCAGAACAAGAGTTTGCAATGGGAGATTTCAATTGAGCTTCAAGTGAACTAATCATGGTGCGTGATTCAAGCAACTGAGCATGCAAAGCAGGACAAGAAGTACAAGCACCTAGCAAAGATGATCTAGACTTCAACTCAGCAAGCTCAACCCTAGCACCTTCTAGTTCATCTAAGCATGTCATATGTTTCTCCTTAAGCACAACCAGATCAGCAAGATGCACATCACAGAACGAGCATTCAACTTCATCAGACACAAGATGAGCATCTTTCAACACAGCAATCTCTGACTCAAGCTTAGCTGCTCTCTCCCTAGACTCGCAAAGCAAAGACTCAAACTCCATCGCCTTCTTTCCAGTCTCAGAAAGCAAGGTCTCAAGCTCAGCCACTCTATCCTTGGATTCTCCTAGCAAAGACCTAAACTCCCTCTTCTCCTTGTTGGTCTTCCTAAGCACATCATCGCGGTTATCGACCAACTGCTCTAATCTAGCAATCTCCTGACGCAAAGAGGTGGGATCGGTCAATACCTCATCCTCGGAGTCGGAGTCGGAGTCGTCCTTGCTCTTCACGGAGTCGTGCGCCATGGTGCAGTAGTCGACGGCGGCGAAGGAGATGCCGTTGAAGTTGCGGTTCAAGCTCTTCTTCTCCTTGCGGTGGCCGCGGTCTTCATCTTCACTGCTTGAGCTTGACGACGTGTTGGTGGAGCTTGTGTCGATGTCGCTCGCATCTGCCACCATCGCTCGAGATCGGTTCTTCTTGTGTCCACCGTGCTTGTTCTTCGACCTTCTCTCGTCCTTGTTCTTGTGCTTGGAGCGGTACTCGTCCTTGGGACGGTGCTTGTGGTCATCTCGCGGGCGGTGCTTGCGGTTGTAGTCGTTCTTGATCTCCTCGAGGCACTCGGCGATGAAGTGGCCCATCTTCCCGCATCTGTAGCACGTACTCCCGGCACGCCTCGAACCCTTCCGGTTCTGGTACATCCGCTCGAACCTCCTCGTGAGCAACGCGAGATCCTCCTCGCTCAGCACCTCATATTCTTCATCTGGAAGAGACACAAGAGAAGACAAAGCAAAGTGTCTTGGAGTGTTAGCATGTCCATATCCAGAGCCACCGACTAGAGCCAGACTATGGGGATCAGTCGGACTCTTAGCCTTGGCAAGCAGCTGTTTGTCAACCTCAGAAGACTTCAACTTCGAGAAAAGCTCATCAACAGACAAAGTTTCATAGTTTGCCGACTCCATGATCGCCTCAACCTTGGCACCCCACACGGATCTATCAAGTGCTTGCAGGAGCTTGATAGCTCGGTCATGATCCGAGTATGGGAGTACGGTAATGTTGGCTTTCATGTTATTGACAATGGAAGTGAAACGCTGAAACAAAGCATCAACAGACTCTCCAGGCAAATGAGCGAAATTTTCATATTCTCTCCGATACATCGAGAAAAGCCTAGCCTTCACATGGCTATCACCACCGTGGGCTACCTTGAGCTTCTGCCAGATCTGGCTAGCTAGGTCATCGCCCAAAACTCGCTCAAACTCCTCGCAGACAAAGCACGGAACAAGTAGTCAACAGCTCTAGCGTTTGCCTCAAACTTATCCTTTGCATCCTGGGCATCTAAGTTGATGGGATTGACATAGTTTTCATCTTTGGTCACATCCCACAACAACTTTCCTTTGCCTCGCAAGAAAGCGCCCATACGCGCAACCCAGTTCGGGTAATTCTTCCCATCGAAGTGCGGAGGCCCGGAACCCCGATCTTGGTACGCCATCTTTGGATCTTAGACTGGTTAGAGTCGCAAAGACCCGTAACCGGCTCTGATACCAATTGAAGGACCGAAACGGCGACCAGAGAGGGGGGGAGTGAATGGGAGCCGATAAAAATTCTTTCCAACCAATCCGGCTTTTCTCCCAAATCAACTGCAACGCCTCCGAAAGCGATCTTGCCAAGATCACGTAGCCACTGTCAAGCTACTGACCCTAGGAACAAGAAATACACAGCGGAACTCGAATCGATCGAAACGAACACAAAACGACCCGAAACAAGACTCGATTCAACACACCCAGGGGGGGCGGTTAAACTGGGTCAGGGGGGCGGTTAAACCGCCCTGGCCTGGGAACCTCGGGAAAAAGTCAAATCGAAAGTGGATCTCCCAAACCGCTTGAGCTCTTGAGGCGAGATTTTGGTCAGATGATCTAGACCTCCAGTGGAGTGTTTTCCCAAAAGATCTCGGCCTCTAACTCGCTAGAACTCCCGGAAACTCAGATCTCGTGAAGAACACCATGACCTCTAGTTCATCCCAAAAATCTCAAATCCAAAGCGATTCCCGGCGTTTGGGGGCAAGGGATCACCAGCAAAAGAGGCACAAGGCACTCATACGTGAATCCCCAAAGAAATCCGAGAGAAAACGCCCTAGGAAGAGAAGAACGAAAATCCCCCAAAAATAGCTCCGAAAATACCTCCGAAAATAGAAAAAGAAAAAGGAGCTCGTGGAATCAAATCATGGCACAAAGATGAGCAGCACAAACTCAATCACATAACCATGAATTCACCTATACAAACTACGAAGGATTCGAAATAGTTCTAGGTGGAGGGGATGAAGGGGAAACTAGTTCAAAGGAGAAAACCAAAGAGAACTAAAGAGATAACTAGAAGAGATGGCAGCCACCAGCCCTGGGAGGGCCTATTAGTAGTCCAAGTGGTGGTGCTCTAAAGACTAAACTACCCCTAAGTGATAAATACCCCTCAGGGGCAAATATGACATTTGGTTTTCAGATATTTTCTGGCTGGGACACTGTTGGTGGTCGTTACGATACGGTTTCACCACCAACATTCCGTCACATTTCAGGCTCATCTTGCTCATAACAAAGTAAAATTGATTATTTCTAATGAGTTCCACAAGTTTTGTATAATTTGTGAGTGCAGGAGCAAGCAAGCAAAAGCTGAGCCATGTTTGACACAAAGCCAGGCCGGCCGGCCTATGCCAGGCCGGCCGGCCCCCTTCTGTGGCCAATTGCCACGTCCTTGGTCCAGAAGATCACAAACACAACTCAGATGATCATGAGACGTGAGATCAACGGCGGTTTGATCCAAAGGACCCGAAAGGCCTAAGCTACATTTGCATGGATTGAAGGGCCCACCAACATGGGATTCTCGGACAGCTTCAATCCAACGCAACCGTTACCGACCTCAGGGTGCAATCCAGAGCGTCCCTGATGAAGGCGGTGCCACAGGGCAGCAAGGCCAGGCCGATCGGCCTCCCCCAGAGGCCGCCACCTGTCCCCCTTCGCGTGGCAGTTAAGTAGAGTGTTAGCTTACACTTGACGCCTACAACCGCCCCTGGAAGCTATAAAAGGGACCCTCCTTCACCTTGAGAAGGCATCCATCAAATCATCCAAAGGAGAGAAGAGTAGCTTAGTGAGTTTGTGCTCTCATCTTTAGAGTAGAGTAGGGAGAGAGTGGGTGAGTTGCTCGGGTGACAGCCGAGCTTTGTAGAGAGAGTCCGGGATTTCTCTCTCGGTCTCGTCTCAACATTTCCGCCCCCGAGGAATATATTCAAGAGTTATCTTCAGTAAGTCCTCGGTCCCTTGTCTTTAGTACTTCGCTAGTTTACAACTTACTTTCAGCAAGTTATCATATTTATCTTTGATCTGCGGGTACCTGAGTCTGCGCGAGTGACAGCGACTCTTGTTTGGGTTTCCTCTATAGCCCTTCGCGTTGGGTGGAGGTCAGTGACTGAAAGCTTAGGCGTGGTGCCTGTGTGTAACACCCTAAAAATGCCTTTATGAAATATCTAGTAAATTTAATTGTTTTTATATAAGTTCTCATAATGTATATAGGGTATAGAACTTTTTCAAGGAATTAAAATCAAATATAAGGTTTAGGAACATGTATGTTGCATTCATGCTGCTGCACAATTTTTGGTTGCTTGGGTTGTTTTGTTTCTCTTTTTGTTTTTCTTCTTTTTCCTCAAAGTCCACCTTTGCCCCCTGCACCCTTTCCCCCCCCCCCTCCCCTTCCTTCTCCTTTCCCGCGCGCGCAGCCCGCTCCGCAGCTGGGCCGGCCCAGCGCCCCAGCCGCAGCCGCGCCTCCCCGCCTCCCTTCCCTAGCTGGGCCGCTGGCCCAACAGCCGCGCGCGCGTCCCGGCCCAGCGCGCGCCGCTCCGGCTTCTGCCGCCAACGGTCGCCGACAGGCGGGCCCCGCCTGTCAGCCCCGTCACCGCCGCGGCCGCCGCCCGCCTGCCATTGAAGGGAGGGGCGTTACCCCGCGGCCGCCGCGCCCCCTTCCCCCTTTTAAACCCGTCGCCGCGAGCCCTGCCTCCTTTTCCACCCCTCTGTGCTCGCCCTAGCCCTCTCCCTCGCCCTCCGCGCTAGCGCCGCCGCCCGCCGGACCAAGCCGTAGCGCCGCCGCTCGCCGCCGATGCCTCAACGCCCTGAAGCTCGCCGTCGACGGCTCCATCGTCACCGCAGTGAGCCGCTCGACCTCCCCGTGCCCTCCGCGTCGACCTCCGCGAACCGCAGCGCTCACGCGAGCAACCACGGCCCCGCCGGCCATGGCGCCGCCGTACGCCGGCGACCGCCGCCGCCCGCCGTCGCCCGCAGCCCCTCCCCGCCGCTGGATCCGGCCGCAACGGCCTGGATTAGATCCAGCCGAAGCGGTACGTGGCCGGCGCATCGTGGGCCATGGACCGTGGCCGCCGCGCGGTCCACGGGCCGGTCCACGGCATAGTGCGCCGCGCCGGCCCCGCCCCCCCTGCTGACGCCAGCAGACGGCGTCGGGCTGACGCCAGCCAAGCGTCAGCCGGCCGTCAGCCGCCCCGCCGCCGTCAGCCGTTTTGCGCTAAGGCCCCCTGAGTTTCCTCTGTTTCACGCATAGGTCCGGTGCAGTTTTAGTTTTCTCGCAGTTTAGTCCTTTTTATCGCGTTTAGGCCCTGGTAGTTCCTGTTTCTTGCCAGCAAGTCCCTGTGGCTTGTTTTTAGCGTAGTTTTCGCGTTATAGCTCCGATTAGAGTGATTCTTGCGCTCATGTGTTCGTAGCGAAGTATAGAATAGTTTTGTAACCTTCTTTTACCTTTTTGCTACTGTTTGGTGTACTGTTCTAATAGAATATCATTGCTTGCATGTACTGGCTTGTATGGATGCTTGTATGGTGAATCGTGTGGCAGCCGGTGAGCCGTTCGAGTCCGCCCCGTTCGAGTTCGCGTACGACCAGGGCTACGAGGAGCAAGACCCGCAGCAACAGCACCTCGAGGAAGGCAAGTATAGCATGGATGATCCTTGTTTCCCATCCACATTAATTAAATTGCTCATGTATGCATGTGTCTAATCTGTTAAACCCTAAGGATGTACCTAGCCTTTACCTTATACCTTGTTTACCTGGGGTTTTGCATTGAGGGTAGCTTTGCTAGGCGCCGCAACTGTCACCCTCCAAATAAATGTTAATACTGAGTAATGGTTCACTTCAATTTGAACGTTAAAAGAATGCTTTTAGCAACATGGCTCAGGGAGCTAGAGCAAGTGCTGTGTGCTTTGTTCTAGCGTCTCTCCGTAAGGTCCGGTTCAGAAAGCGGCAACCCAGGAACCAGTCGCCACCGCCGGAACTATTATGGCTCTGGTCTTGGTCAAGTAGCTCGTACGTCTCTAGCTTGCCAGTGGTTACCGAAAGGCGTACGTGGGGAGCTTGCGGTGCAAGCATGGACTTGATCCATCGAGGACGGACTCACCTGCCCTCTGAGATCCGTAGGCTAGGTCTCATTAGGCACAGTCCCGTGCTGGGAGTCTCAGCGATTGAGAACTCCACACGTTGCGCCGAAAGGGCGATGCCCGCGCTCTGGACGCCATTGATCCCCCTATGGTGCGTTTATCCATAGGCGTAAGTCAATCTCGATGCCTTGGGGTCATGCGCTGCAAGTTGGACCAAAATGGCTACTGTGCTTGTTAGGGTGTCTAGTGAAAAACCTTGTAGCGTCCCTATGCACTCACACCTCGGAAGTGTGGTACGTGCGTGGTTGGGTTGAAAGCTCTTTGAGCTTTTACGCTAACGGTTGGGTAAAGGGCGAAACCTCTGCAGAGTGTAAATCTATCATGATAGCCGTGCTCGCGGTCACGAGCGGTCTGGATCCTTTCTGATTAGTGGTTCCTTTCATTAATCTGATGTTATTTCTGTTATTGTTCATACTCTACTCAAAAAGGGGTTCACAACTGGATCATCACAAATTTTGTAGTAATCTAGTGCTCAATAAAATGAACCAACTAAAAGTGCTAACGCAGTAAACCCGAGTCAGCCCTTTCAGCCTTTCATATACCCATGCTATGCTTGTTGAGTATGCGTGATACTTACACTTGTGATCAATCAACAAAATCCCAGACGGGTAACAGATGGAGGAGCAGTGAACGACGCCGCTCTTGCGGACTTCCCTGAAGATCTTCCGTACTTCTGAGCTGGGGTCAACCAGTCGGCGTCCCTGTGGAACGAGGCGCCATTAGTTTCCTTTTGAGAGAGAGTCGAATAAATATACTTCCGCTGTGTTATTTGTGTAAGACTATGTCTTTGCCCTATACTCTGATGTAAAACCTTTTATTCGAGCATTGTGTTCTCTGTTTATACCATATTTGTACGCTATATGTGTTGTGTGGACTTCCTGGGCACACATCTGGCGACACTCGGATTTTGTGTAAATCTGGGTGTGACAAATTGGTATCAGAGCCGTGCTGACTGTAGGACCGCAGCCTAGATAGAACGGACGATTAGATTTTATTTTATCCTTGCTCCTCTATCTATTTTAGTTTATTTTATTTGATTTAAGTTAAAATGCACTGTTTTATCTTATTTTCTTTGAAATGATGTTATTTGCTATCTTTTAGTTTATTTTATTTAATTTAAGTTAAAATGCATTGTTTTATCTTAGTATTTGAAATGTCGTTATCCGCTGTCTTGTTTTGCTTTATCTAAATTCTGATGAAAAATGATGTTCTTTTCAGCTTGTCTTACTTAATTTAGCTTTATTCCAAAATGGTGTTCCGTCTTGTTTTATTTAAATCCTTTATATAAAGAGATGTCTTGTTTTTGTTTTACTGGTTTTACTTGTATTTAAAAGGTGTTGTTTTCTTTATTGTGAAAATGTTTAACTCTTTTGTTTCTACCTGCTTCCTCCTTTGCTATAGATGGCTCGCATGAAGTTGACCCCGCGCAAGAGGATGTGTGGTTACCTTCCGCCTCGTGTCAGTGAGGCCATGCTCGCTGTTATCCGCCCCCAGGATGCCTACGAGAGTGGGAGAGGAGACGGGAGCAGGCCTTGGAGCAGCTCCAGAGGGAGGTTGAGGAGCAGCAGCAGCAGCAGGAGCAGTCAGAGGAGGAGGAGGACCCCGAGGAGGTGGAGCTGATGGATGCTGAGCAGGGGCAGCATCAGGAGGCTCCAGCAGGAGAGCAGGAGGCCCCAGCTGGTCAGCAAGCCGCCCCAGTAGGAGATGGATCTAGTGATGATCCAGTGGACTCAGATGACTCAGATGATGATGAGGATGGTGAACAGCCAACACCGCCACCTTCCCCACCAGCACAGCCACCTCAGCCAGAGAGGAGGTGGACCAGCACTGTCTTCGTTCGAGATGGGGGCGACCACTTCTACCACACCCGCCTGCTCAGCATGCTCCGCGACCACTACGGTTCCAGCAGGGTTGGGGTAGAGTACCACAGCTCCTTCTGGACTCACCCCGACCATCATGGCTATTGGAGTACGGAGGTGCGCGTACGGGTGACCAACAGGACCATGAGGGCAGCAGAGCAGGTCACTTCACACTTTGCTTTGAGTGATAGGACCACTCAGGCAGCAGGGATCGCCGACGCTGCACGCCAGGCCCTCTACGCTTACAGGGACAGGCTCTGGGGGGAGATTGAATTCGAGTCGGACAGGTACCTTCCCCGCAGGAGGAGTGGTGAGGCGGCTTGCCGCATCGCTTCTGTTGCAGAGGAGACAGACCCCCAGCTGGTCGCCGCAGTGGCAGCATTGGCTACCACCAACACCGAGTTGGATGCCGCACTGGATGAGAACCAACTCTTGAGGAACCGGCTCCTGGCTGCTTATGAGAAGATTGAGAATCTGGAGACCATGATGGGAGCACCTGCCCCTCGCAGTCCGGTGTTTGCTGGAGAGTCCCCGCCTCACAGGAGGGCCCGCTACGGCGACGCTTCAGTCCGCACCACCGTCGACCCCTAGATGTCCACAATGAGATGTAATAGGGATCGTTCGTTACGCTTTTCTTTTGAGTCAAAACTGGTGTGCTAGTGTCGAGTCGTGTGTGAACTATGTCCTTAAATGTTTGGTTGGATTATCATTATGCTTATGTTTGAGTTGGATTTTTGTAATGTTTGTGATGGGCGCAGGCGCCAGCTTGTAACCATCTAGTATTGGATTAAGGCTTAATGTTTAATGAATAACTAGTTGGGTTTTATCTCTACTGTTATCCATCTCATTTTTTTTTACCTTCATACCATATCCTGTCAGTACCATGCTCACTCTAAACATTATCTGCACTAGTTTTGGATTATGATATTGTGGACGATAATGTAACAATGGAGAATTATGCTATAATGACAGATGGTTGACACCAGAAGGACTGCTGGTAACACTGGGAACACAGGAAACCAGGGTGGAAACAATGCAAACAATACCAACAATGCCAATCCGCCACCACCACCACCACCACCTACGGTGGAACAGATGTTTATGATGCAGACTCAGCTGATGCAACAACTAGTACAGGTGATGCAACAGAACCAGCAGAATCCACCTGTCCAGCAACCCCCCGTGCCCGCCAGAGACAAAAGGAGTGAATTCTTGACAGGCCACCCGCCTAAATTCTCCCACGCCAGCAACCCCCTACAGGCGGACGATTGGCTCAAGTCCGTAGAGAGACAGCTGGACATTGCTCAGTGTGACGACAGAGAGAAGGTCCTCTATGCATCAGGGCAGCTTGAAGGAGCCGCCTTGGACTGGTGGGATACACATCAGTACGCCCAGCCGGACCGCAACAGGATCACCTGGCAGCAGTTTCACGACAGTTTCCGCTCTCACCATGTGCCCGAAGGACTGATGACTCTGAAGAAGCAGGAGTTCTTGGCACTGAAACAGGAAGGGATGAGTGTCACTGCCTACTGTGACAAGTTTCTCGAGCTGGCTCGCTACACCTCCGAGGATGTGGCAACAGATGCAAAGAAACAAGCTAGATTCCGAAATGGTTTGCAGGATGCCCTGTAGTATCAGATGACATGCATCAAGTTTGACAACTTTGGGGAGTTGGTTGATGGGGCCCTGATGTTGGAACACAAGCAATCAGAACCAGCAGCGCCCTCAGTATCCCCCATCCCAGCAACAACAGCAGCAGCGGCTAATGAATCAGCAACAGAACAACCAGGTTCAACATCCTCCACAGGCAAACAACACACCCTTAGGCCCACGGACATGCTACCACTGTGGTGACCTGGGGCACTTTGCTCACTCTTGCCCCAAGAAGACCCAAACTGCAGTCGGTCAGAGCAACAACAACCAGAGGGTTGGGCAACAGCCAGTTCGAAAGGGGAATCCGCAGCAAGTGCTGGGGAACCGGGGCCAGCAGAACTTCGCCAAGGGCAACGTACACCACATGGGCGCCGAGACAGCACAGGAGGCAGCTGATGTGGTTGTCGGTACGTTTCCAGTCAACTCACACCCTGCTATAGTATTGTTTGATTCTGGAGCTTCACATGCTTTTATATCTGCTAAATTTGTGAAAAAGAATTTGATGCTCATGCAACCCATGAAAAACACCATGGTAGTTAACTCACCGGGAGGGGAACTACGAGCCACCTTATACTGTCCTGAGGTTACCATATCCATAAGGGGGGTAGACTTCATAGTACACCCCATAGTCCTAAACTCCATTGGGATGGACCTCATCTTGGGGATGAGTTGGTTAGCAAAGAATGATGTAGTGATACAATGCTCCAAGAGGACGGTACAGATGACCGCACGGTCCGGAGAGAAAGTTGAGTATGTGGCGACAAGATCCTTGGAGCACAACATGGTTAACCAGGCTGAGGGCAAGGAAATTGAAGGAATCCAAGTAGTGAGCAAGTTTTCGGACGTCTTTCCAAAGGAATTGCCAGGTATGCCCCCAGAACGCGAAGTTGAATTCGTCATTGAACTTAAGCCTGGCACAGCACCCATATCTAGAAGACCTTATAGAATGGGGGTAAAAGAACTAGAAAAGCTTAAGGATGAATTAAAGGCGTTGTTGGCCAAGGGCTACATCCGGCCTAGTTACTCGCCTTGGGGAGCGCCGGTTTTGTTTGTAGATAAGAAAGATGGGACCCAGAGGATGTGCATAGACTATCGGGCTCTTAATGAAGTAACCATCAAGAATAAGTACCCGTTGCCTAGGATCGATGACCTTTTTGACCAGTTAAAGGGGGCCTGTGTGTTCTCCAAGATAGATCTTCGGTCGGGATACCACCAGATGAGAATCAAGATGTCCGATATCCCCAAAACGGCCTTCACCACCCGGTACGGTTTATATGAGTTCACTGTGATGTCCTTTGGGTTAACCAATGCACCTGCCTACTTCATGTATCTGATGAATAGCGTGTTCATGGACTATCTTGACAAGTTTGTGGTCGTGTTCATTGATGACATCCTGGTTTTCTCCAAGGATGAGGAGGAACATGAGGAACACCTAAGGTTGGTAATGCAGAGGCTTCGAGAGCACCAGTTGTATGCCAAGCTGAGCAAGTGCGACTTTTGGCTGAAGGAAGTGGCATTCTTGGGTCACGTGTTGTCTAACGGAGGGGTGGCAGTCGACCCGAAGAAGGTTAGTGATGTGTTGAGTTGGAACCCGCCACGGGACGTGAGTGAGATTCGGAGCTTCCTTGGATTGGCGGGGTATTACCGGAGGTTTATTGAGGGGTTCTCCGAGATTGCTAAACCAATGACCGCACTGCTGGAGAAAGATGTCAAGTTTGTTTGGACCGAAGAGTGTCAAGCCGGCTTTGAGGAGTTGAAGAAGCGACTGACCTCGGCACCCGTATTGGTACTGCCAGATATTACCAAGAACTTCTCGGTCTATTGTGATGCGTCCCGTCAAGGTCTGGGATGCGTACTCATGCAGGAGGGCCGAGTTGTAGCTTATGCATCCAGGCAGTTGAGGAAGCACGAGCTGAACTACCCGACCCATGACCTGGAGTTGGCAGCGGTGGTTCACGCACTAAAAATTTGGAGACACTATTTGATAGGTCATAAGTGTGATATTTACACTGACCACAAGAGCCTGAAGTACGTTTTCACGCAGTCAGACCTTAACATGAGACAACGCCATTGGCTGGAGCTAATCAAGGACTATGATATGGAAATCCACAATCATCCAGGGAAGGCCAACCTAGTGGCAGATGCCCTGAGCCGAAGAAGCTATGTGAACCTGGTCACCGGAAGGGACCTACCAGAAGAACTTGCTCGGGAATTTGAGAGGTTGAACCTGGGGTTGGTGGCCAACATCACGGAATTGGAAGTGGAACCAACACAAGAACAGGAAATCAGAAAGGGGCAGCTTGAGGACGTGTCGGTGATATTATCTCCGGCAGTCTTCCACGGGGTAGCCCACGGAAGTGATTTGTAATGCAGGGAAGATCGCAAAGATCGGAAGCAAGATGGTTAGGATGGACAGACACAAGGGTTTATACAGGTTCGGGCCGTCGACTCGACGTAATACCCTACGTCCTGTTTTGGGGTGTTGTATTGCGTGTTTTGGTGATTCGAGTTGGCTCGAGTCGTGGTTCAGATGTTTTGGAGGGGGTCCCTGCCCGCCTTATATATCGGGGGGCAGGGTTACAAGTCGGTTTGTATCCGATCCTATCTCTAAGAATCCTTTCCTTCTTTACAATAATTCCTATTCCAACTAGGACTTCTCCTTCCAGATCCTTCCTCCGTGCGCCGACTTGTCCCGCACGTCTTCAGGTCCAGAACGATGAGGTGGGCCGCCCCCTTTTGGTGGGCTGCTAAGCTTGCTCGTGATGCACCCGGGTACTATATCCCCCACAGTAGCCCCCGAGCACTTCTTGACCGATCGTTGGCTGTAATTGATCCGTCTTTTCTTGCATGATCCGAGTGCTCTCAAGTTGTTTAAGATCTCATCCGAGTGATTTCGAAGAAGATCCAAGTGGTTTCGAGGAAGATCTGAGTACATGATCAGACGTTCCTAAAAACAATTCTTCAATTATGGCCATAGTAAGGGGAAGGAGTGCTCTTTTTCACGACGCGACAGCGAAGTGAATACACTTAGCCCCCGGGCTTTGGGCAATTTTAGTATG
This sequence comes from Urochloa ruziziensis, assembly GCA_015476505.1. NCBI lineage: Eukaryota > Viridiplantae > Streptophyta > Magnoliopsida > Poales > Poaceae > Urochloa > Urochloa ruziziensis. Next base: position 21,274,974 of record CM027120.1, read on the forward strand.
AAAATTGGCCAAAAGTCTTCAACTTTTATCCATCTATATCTTGATCTTCAATGGTGTGCACCTCCAGGTGCACCCATTGGGTGTAGCCCCCGAGCCTTGAGCAGAATAGAATATTCTGGTCGAGGGTCAAAAATAAAATATTATGAATCTCTTTTTGAACTTAATCCATCAATGGTGTGCACCTCCAGGTGCACCCATTGGGTGTAGCCCCCGAGTCTTGATACGACTCGGCACGATCGCGTCAAGACTCTGAAAGCCTTGAATCCTGACTGAACTTTTCAGCCCCCATGCCTCTGGGCATGGATTTCGGATAATCTTCTCCTTCGGGGGCTTTTTTGTTTCCCCTCTCTAAGGATTCTGTTCTCAAGTTCTTTGAACTCGGCACGACTCTCGAGTCGTGTCCCACGACCCAGCTTGACCATATGGTAAGCCATCTTCTCACAAGATTTATACTTGTCAGCACTTGACCCAGACTTCTGAGCGAATTTAGCGATAGTATCGCATGCCTTACGTAAAAATCAATTGCAAGGTTGCAATATAAATTGCAAAAATAAGCCTGGCCGTCGACTAATTTTAGCTTCACGACCGAGTGGTTTATGCCCCTGAACACTAGCTCAGGAACCCACATAATTGTTAATTTGACAGAACCGAAAGGTCGTGCCATATTTCAGCCCATTTAGGCCCATCAATCCTGTAAAGCCCATTGTTTCCTAGGGAAACTAACGGTTGCCTTATGAAGCCAGAATATCACGAGATATCGCGACTCCATACCGCATCTTTGAATTCAAAGCGACGGGACGTGCTTGCGTCGGTTGAGTTCCCGAGACACGCATCGCGCCGCACGCGGGAGGGACGGTTCATTCTATTATAAGCCATCCCCGCCGCAATCTTCTTCCTTTCCTCGCCCTGAGGTAATAAATCGATTTGTTGCCGTTTGTTCAATTCCACCCATTGGGTGTAATCCCGATGAAAAACTGACGAGGCTAGCCCTTCTGGTGATGGCGACCCTGCAAATTAATTTTTGTAGATTATCTGTAGTATTGGTAGTAGAAGTACTTTTGAACAATGTTTAAGACTTTGTTATTGTATATAAGTTTTTATGGAACTACTACTCCCTTTCTTTCTGCGCTGGCCTTAATTTCTGAGTGGTTGACCTGTTACGGAGTAGATTAGCCTCGTTGGTCTTAGTCTCATGCCGCCGAGCTTTGTCGTGCGTGTAGAGCTTTGACTTGGCGAGTACTTTCCCCCACGATTTAAAGTTTGTTCCACTCATACTTTATGTGCGTGATGCGAAAGAGGAAATTCGAGTAGTAGATATAATGTAGATAGAAGATGAAATCAACTTTGTTGACAACTCATACTACATTTATGAATCTGCCGAATCGAAACTGGGGATGATTATCCATAGAAACCACTCGGCAAGGATTATTAAAAAAAATATCTTAAAGAAATAAGAGATTAATACGTAACTTAACCAAGTCATCGGTTGGTGAGCTTCTGCTGGCGCTTCGTCTCGAAACCTTCCGGTCCTCCGTAGATCATACGGACCACTCGGTCAGCCTCATTGCTTATCGAGCATGCGCTGGAAATCTTCTGGAGTTATCCGGCCTCTGGGCCGGTCCAGAGTGGCGACCATATCGCCCTCGCTCTTCTTCTTGCGAGGGTGACTGTCGCTGCGATGATGGTCGTCGTGTCGGTCTTCGTCTTCGCGGCGGTCGCGCTTGCGGGTCGTCTTGTTCTCTTCTTCCTAGCGGCTCCTGATCTCGCTGAGTTGTTCCTTTTCCGCGATCTCTGCGTCCGCCCACGTGCTAGCGATCCGGAACATGTCATTGACAGTCGCGGGTGGCTTCCGAGTCCACTTGTGAATCAGTCTTCCATCGGAGATGCCGTGCTGGAAGGCTGACATAACCTCCTGATCCGTCACGTCCGTGATGGAGTTGCGCTTCTCCGAGAACCTGCGCACGAAGTCGTGCAGGGTCTCGTTCTTGCGCTGCCTGATCTGACCGAGGAGCCGCTTGCTCCCGGGCCTTTCCCAGGTACCGAGATAGTTACCGATAAAGAGTTCGGTAAGCTGCTCCCAGTTGTCGATGGCGTCCTGCGGGAGTCCTGCCAGCCAGTTGCGGCAGTCCTTGGTGAGCATGATGGGAAGGTAATTCGCCATCACGTCCTCGTCGCCGCCGGCCGCTTGTACGGCGGTGTAGTAGATCTGAAGCCATTGGGATGGATCAGATTTCCCGTCGTACTTGTCGATGTCCGACAGCTTGAAGCCTCTGGGCCACGTCACGCTTCTCAAGCGCTCGGTGAACGACTGGAATCCGCCGATCCGACCTCTAGGGCGGGAATCGCTCGGACCCGATCCGTCAGCTGCTCTTGGGGGTGTGCTGTCCCTCCTGCGATCCCGGTCCCTGGGCGGGGAACGGGTCCTCCGATAGTTCCGAGTCCTGGGTGGAGTTCGATCCTGTCGGTAGGTTCTGCTGCGCGGTGGAGTTCGATCTCTTGGCGGAGTCGGTCGCCTGGGTGGTGGAAGCACTCGTCGTCGTGGCGGAGTGCGACCACCATTGTTACCGCGCCTTGGGCTACCTGAGAGGTCAGAGTAGTCTGACTCCGTCGAGTAGCCGCTCCTGTTGGGGTTACGACGGGGATTTCCATGATCCCGATCGTACTCTTCGCGCCGTCGGATTTCCTCACGGTGGCGCTCTTCGGTGCTGTTGGTGATGATGTCCCTCGCATCTCGATCTCTGTTGATCGTGGTGCGGAGGTCTTCATCACGACCCGATCCGCCGCCGGCCCGGTGTCGAGATGGACCGGGTTCAGGAGCGTCCGTGGTCGTTCTGCCTTGCATCTGGTGAACCTGGACGGAGGCGGCCTGCACGAGAGCCCTTACCTTTTCCAGGCCCGGAGTGTTAGGTGGCAGCCGATTGATTTCCTCGTTGATAGTAACGAGGTTCTGGACCGGTGTCTCGTAGACGTCGTATCCGTTGAACTCAAACATGCCGTCGCGCATCAAGTTCCGGGTGCTCCTCCGTTCGTGTTGATCCCGTTGGCGACGATGATCTTCAGAGTGAGGCTCTTGGAGTCGAGCAGTGCCAGATCCTGACGCGGTGGCTCCGTGCGGTGGTGCGGCTCTGCGAGTCGCCCGACTGGCATTGCGTCCTCGACGTTGTTTCCTGGCTTCAGTCGTCTCCTCAGCAGGAGTGACCTCATCTTCTGAGACAGGATTGGTTGGCGTTGCTGGCGCCACCATGTAGCAATATGATCCGACTCCCTCTTGCGCGAGGTAGTCTTCCCCGGACTCGGAGAAGTCGGATGTGGGCGTCTAACGCTCCAAACTACTCGGAGTCAATTCTCCGAGTGATCCTAGTAGTTCCGGCTCTGTAGAGGCATCGGACACTGTGTATCCTTCCGGCAGATCGTCCAGGATTGAGGGTCCCAGTAGATCTAACCCGTAGGAGTCGCTCCCAGAGAAGTAATCATCCGACTGGACGATGTCCTTCTTCTTCTGCTTCCGAGCAAGCGCGCAAAAGCCAGGAGTCTGAACAGTAATGACCTCAGGGCTCTGGACGCGTGTTGGTTGAGCGTTTACGCTCTGCGATGATTCGGCGACGCGACTCTCAGGAGTCGGATCGGAACCGAGTGATTGTAGATCTGTTCCCGACTGGTCTGGCCTCGCGTTCTGCGATGGACTCAGCGGGGTAGATCCGGCACGATCAGATGCGATCGGACCGGATTGGGCCGTGATGGCCGAAGTCGGCGCCAGAGAGGAGACCTCCGTGGCGACCGTAGCTCCTGCCGCTTGGGTATCCAAAGCGGCGGTGATGACGTCCCCGAACTGGATCTCGACTTCGTCGACGTCCGGGAGGTTGCAGCTGTCCAAGATCTTGACGCGATCCATCGAGCTTACCAGATTGATCTCGGCGATATCCCCTACCTGGCGCGCCACTGTCGGTGATATTATCTCCGGCAGTCTTCCACGGGGTAGCCCACGGAAGTGATTTGTAATGCAGGGAAGATCGCAAAGATCGGAAGCAAGATGGTTAGGATGGACAGACACAAGGGTTTATACAGGTTCGGGCCGTCGACTCGACGTAATACCCTACGTCCTGTTTTGGGGTGTTGTATTGCGTGTTTTGGTGATTCGAGTTGGCTCGAGTCGTGGTTCAGATGTTTTGGAGGGGGTCCCTGCCCGCCTTATATATCGGGGGGCAGGGTTACAAGTCGGTTTGTATCCGATCCTATCTCTAAGAATCCTTTCCTTCTTTACAATAATTCCTATTCCAACTAGGACTTCTCCTTCCAGATCCTTCCTCCGTGCGCCGACTTGTCCCGCACGTCTTCAGGTCCAGAACGATGAGGTGGGCCGCCCCCTTTTGGTGGGCTGCTAAGCTTGCTCGTGATGCACCCGGGTACTATATCCCCCACAGGACGAGAAGATCAAGGAGATCGCAGAGCAGGTCAAGCTAGGAAAGGCACCCGAGTTCCGACTGGATGATCAAGGGACGATATGGTTTGGGAAGAGGATATGCGTACCAGATTTGAAGCACATCAAGGACCTCATTCTGAGGGAAGCCCATGACTCAGCATATTCCATACATCCAGGGAGCACCAAGATGTATTTAGACCTTAAAGAAAGATTCTGGTGGTATGGATTGAAGCGCGATGTCGCAACCCAAGTGGCCTTGTGCGACACATGCCAAAGAGTCAAGGCCGAGCATCAGAGACCCACTGGGTTGCTCCAGCCCCTGAAGATACCCGAGTGGAAATGGGAAGAGGTTGGTATGGATTTTATCACCGGACTACCTCACACCCAGAGAGGGTACGATTCCATATGGGTGATCGTCGACCGGTTGACCAAAGTGGCTCACTTTATCCCAGTCAAGACCACGTATACGGGGGCCAAGCTAGCAGAGCTATACATGGAAAGAATTGTATGTCTACATGGGGTTCCGAAGAAGATAGTGTCAGACCGGGGTACTCAGTTCACCTCGCACTTCTGGCATAAGTTACACGAGTCTATGGATACGAAGCTGCAGTTTAGCTCAGCTTACCACCCACAGACAGACGGGCAGACCGAGAGAACCAATCAGATACTGGAGGATATGTTGAGAGCTTGTGCATTGCAGTGTGGGACCAGTTGGGACAAGAGTTTGCCTTACGCGGAATTCTCGTACAACAACAGCTACCAGCAGAGCATCAAGATGGCTCCCTTCGAAGCACTTTATGGGAAGAAGTGCAGGACACCGTTGTTTTGGAACCAGACCGGGGAAAGACAAGTATTCGGTCCTGAAATTCTGAAAGAGGCAGAGCAGCTAGTGCAGGTAATCAGGCAGAACATGAAAGCGGCGCAGTCTCGGCAGAAGAGCTATGCAGATGTCAGACGACGAGACCTCAGTTTCAAAGTCGACGACTATGTATACCTCAAGGTGTCACCCATGAGAGGCGTACGGAGGTTTAATGTTAAGGGCAAACTAGCGCCTCGATACATTGGCCCCTTTCAGGTGCTGGAACGTAAGGGTGAAGTGGCTTATCAGCTAGAGCTGCCCGAGAAGCTGGCTGGAATACATGATGTTTTTCACGTGTCTCAGCTGAAGAAGTGTTTGCGGGTACACGAAGAACAGATTCCGCTCGATGAGCTGAATGTGCAAGAGGACCTCAGTTACGAGGAGCACCCTGTCAAAATTTAGAGGAATCTGAGTGGGTCACCAGAAGCAAGGTGATACGGATGTGCAAGGTTCAGTGGAGTCGTCATTCAGAGGATGAGGCAACCTGGGAAAGAGAGGATGGTCTCAAGGCAGAATACCCGCATCTCTTCACTTCCACATCCGAATCTCGAGGACGAGATTCATCTTAAGGGGGTAGGTTTGTAACAACATAAAAATGCCTTTATGAAATATCTAGTAAATTTAATTGTTTTTATATAAGATCTCATAATGTATATAGGGTATAGAACTTTTTCAAGGAATTAAAATCAAATATAAGGTTTAGGAACATGTATGTTGCATTCATGCTGCTGCACAATTTTTGGTTGATTGGGTTGTTTTGTTTCTCTTTTTGTTTTTCTTCTTTTTCCTCAAAGTCCACCTTTGCCCCCTGCACTCTTTCCCCCCCCCCCTCCCCTTCCTTCTCCTTTCCCGCGCGCGCAGCCCGCTCCGCAGCTGGGCCGGCCCAGCGCCCCAGCCGCAGCCGCGCGTCCCCGCCTCCCTTCCCACCTGGGCCGCTGGCCCAACAGCCGCGCGCGCGTCCCGGCCCAGCGCGCGCCGCTCCGGCTTCCGCCGCCAATGGTCGCCGACAGGCGGGCCCCGCCTGTCAGCCCCGTCCCCGCCCGCGGCCGCCGCCCGCAATCACCGCCTTGGCCGCCGCCCGCCTGCCATTGAAGGGAGGGGCGTTACCCCGCGGCCGCCGCGCCCCCTTCGCCCCTTTTAAACCCGTCGCCGCGAGCCCTGCCTCCTTTTCCACCCCTCTGCGCTCGCCCTAGCCCTCTCCCTCGCCCTCCGCGCTAGCGCCGCCGCCCGTCGGACCAAGCCGTAGCGCCGCCGCTCGCCGCCGACGCCCCGACGCCCCGAAGCTCGCCGTCGACGCCTCCATCGTCACCGCGGTGAGCCGCTCGACCTCCCCGTGCCCTCCGCGTCGACCTCCGCGAACCGCAGCGCTCACGCGAGCAACCACGGCCCCGCCGGCCATGGCGCCGCCGCACGCTGGCTACCGCCGCCGCCCGCCGTCGCCCGCAGCCCCTCCCCGCCGCTGGATCCGGCCGCAACGGTCTGGATTAGATCCAGCCGAAGCGGTACGCGGCTGGCGCACCGTGGGCCATGGACCGTGGCCGCCGCGCGGTCCACGGGCCGGTCCACGGCATAGTGCGCCGCGCCGGCCCCGCCCCCCCTGCTGACGCCAGCAGACGGCGTCGGGCTGACGCCAGCCAAGCGTCAGCCGGCCGTCAGCCGCCCCGCCGCCGTCAGCCGTTTTGCGCTAAGGCCCCCGAGTTTCCTCTGTTTCGCGCATAGGTCCAGCGCAGTTTTAGTTTTCTCGCAGTTTAGTCCTTTTTATCGCGTTTAGGCCCTGGTAGTTCCTGTTTCTTGCCAGCAAGTCCCTGTGGCTTGCTTTAGCGTAGTTTTCGCGTTATAGCTCCGATTAGAGTGATTCTTGCGCTCATGTGTTCGTAGCGAAGTATAGAATAGTTTTGTAAAATTCTTTTACCTTTTTGCTACTGTTTGGTGTACTGTTCTAATAGAATATCATTGCTTGCATGTACTGGCTTGTATGGATGCTTGTATGGTGAATCGTGTGGCAGCCGGTGAGCCGTTCGAGTCCGCCCCGTTCGAGTTCGCGTACGACCAGGGCTACGAGGAGCAAGACCCGCAGCAACAGCACCTCGAGGAAGGCAAGTATAGCATGGATGATCCTTGTTTCCCATCCACATTAATTAAATTGCTCATGTATGCATGTGTCTAATCTGTTAAACCCTAAGGATGTACCTAGCCTTTACCTTATACCTTGTTTACCTGGGGTTTTGCATTGAGGGTAGCTTTGCTAGGCGCCGCAACTGTCACCGTCCAAATAAATGTTAATACTGAGTAATGGTTCACTTCAATTTGAACGTTAAAAGAATGCTTTTAGCAACATGGCTCAGGGAGCTAGAGCAAGTGCTGTGTGCTTTGTTCTAGCGTCTCTCCGTAAGGTCCGGTTCGGAAAGCGGCAACCCAGGAACCAGTCGCCACCGCCGGAACTATTATGGCTCTGGTCTTGGTCAAGTAGCTCGTACGTCTCTAGCTTGCCAGTGGTTACCGAAAGGCATACGTGGGGAGCTTGCGGTGCAAGCATGGACTTGATCCATCGAGGACGGACTCACCTGCCCTCTGAGATCCGTAGGCTAGGTCTCGTTAGGCACAGTCCCGTGCTGGGAGTCTCAGCGATTGAGAACTCCACACGTTGCGCCGAAAGGGCGATGCCCGCGCTCTGGACGCCATTGATCCCCCTATGGTGCGTTTATCCATAGGCGTAAGTCAATCTCGATGCCTTGGGGTCATGCGCTGCAAGTTGGACCAAAACGGCTACTGTGCTTGTTAGGGTGTCTTGTGAAAAACCTTGTAGCGTCCCTATGCACTCACACCTCGGAAGTGTGGTACGTGCGTGGTTGGGTTGAAAGCTCTTTGAGCTTTTACGCTAACGGTTGGGTAAAGGGCGAAACCTCTGCAGAGTGTAAATCTATCATGATAGCCGTGCTCGCGGTCACGAGCGGTCTGGATCCTTTCTGATTAGTGGTTCCTTTCATTAATCTGATGTTATTTCTGTTATTGTTCATACTCTACTCAAAAGGGGTTCACAACTGGATCGTCACAAATTTTGTAGTAATCTAGTGCTCAATAAAATGAACCAACTAAAAGTGCTAACGCAGTAAACCCGAGTCAGCCCTTTCAGCCTTTCATATACCCATGCTATGCTTGTTGAGTATGCGTGATACTTACACTTGTGATCAATCAACAAAATCCCGGACGGGTAACAGATGGAGGAGCAGTGAACGACGCCGCTCTTGCGGACTTCCCTGAAGATCTTCCGTACTTCTGAGCTGGGGTCAACCAGTCGGCATCCCTGTGGAACGAGGCGCCATTAGTTTCCTTTTGAGAGAGAGTCGAATAAATATACTTCCGCTGTGTTATTTGTGTAAGACTATGTCTTTGCCCTATACTCTGATGTAAAACCTTTTATTCGAGCATTGTGTTCTCTGTTTATACCATATTTGTACGCTATATGTGTTGTGTAGACTTCCTGGGCACACATCTGGCGACACTCGGATTTTGTGTAAATCTGGGTGTGACACTGTGCTGGCTAGTCATCTCAGGTTGTGTTGCACCCCACGGAACTGCAGTGGTAGGCGGCAGGTGGTGACAGCCCTGTCCGTCCTTTGTACTCCACCACGTTCGGGTGTACTCATAACAGTAGTGCTGAGCCCGGAAGAACCCCTCTCTCACCCCGTTCTGAGTTCTTCCCGTTCTAGCCATCGAAGCAGATCAGGTTAGGTATCGATAGTTTGTCTGGGGTAACGAGTAGCTAACTAAAGTCAAGCTCTCTACCCATTTATCCCATTTCTCCTTGGTGGATCCGGTTAGAAAAGTTCTAGGCTAGTCGCGTCTACCGTTCCTTGGATTCGATATCCAGGCTCTTACTCCCCTGGTGAAAGGCTACATCGGACTCCGTGCGCTTGCGGATTTTAGTTAGGCTAAGGAGTGCCAACAAGCTTTTCTGGCGCCGTTGCCGGGGAGCGGTAGCAACACTAGTGTAGGATCTTTTTAGCCGTACACTTTTACCCCCATAACCATCTACCACATGGAGTTTTCTCCTAGTTACCCGACGGTTCCATCTAGCGAATATTTGGAACCGCCTTCATCTTGCCACCCCATACCACCTCATGGCTTCGAGATTCGTCCCAGTCTCGTTGCCATGGTTCGTGCACAGTCTTTCGGTGGAACGAAGGACGAAAGTCCCTATGCTCACTTGCAGGTTTTCGAGGAGAATTGCTCTCTTCTGATTATACCCGGCGTAAACCAAGACACTATACGATGGAAACTTTTCCCATTTTCTCTGATGGGAAATGCAAAATCTTGGTACGACCGGACTGCAAGGGGATTTAGCGGAGATTGGATCAAGTTGAAGGACGAGTTTTGTCTGTTCTTTTACCGTGTCTCCAAGATCTTGAAACTCAGAGTTGAGTTGATGACATATCAGCAAGGCAATGAGTCACTTGGAGCCACGTGGGAGCGGTTCATAAAATTGGCCAACTCAGGGCCACCGCATAACATTCCAGAGGAAATGCTTATGCAGCATTTTGTTGGTGCATTGAAGCCGGAGAGTGCACAGTTCTTGAACATCACCTCCGCAGGGTCAGTGCTACACAAGACAGTGGATGAGGTACGAGAAATCTTGGAAAAGGTTCTCAACTCTACCGAGTACACTGGCGTCTTCGACGACCCACCAACACCACCAACAAACCCCACAGACAAGCAGCCACTACTCGCCCTCACATTCGATCCGCCTCCTCCGATCATAGAGGAAGTGCTCGAACACCCCAAGTCCTCAGACCATGAAAATATTCTTGACGATCTGCCGCACTTCATTCCCGAGCTCTTTATAGAAGAAGAGTACTTGGAGATTGGCAATACATCACGTATGCCCATGGAACAAGTGTGCGCAAGTTAAAGGTCTAAGGCGTTCATTCCAGGAGTCGTACCGCAGATCGAGGGTTTATCTGTGATCATGAGCAAGGAATGGATGGAGGAAATTGAAAGTTGCGAAGACATCATCCGAATTACCCGCAACTTCAGAGTACTCCATTGTGCTATTGAGGGAACTGACTCTCAGGAAGTTGCCTACGACCCGAAGGTCGAGAGTAATATCATATCAAGTGCACTCGCATCACAAGTGCAACCAGACGAACCCCGGTCCTTCTCCCGTAAGCACCTCAAGTGGATCGACGGCCAAATGATGGAATGCAGAGGAATCATCCGTGTTGTTCCCGTACACATGGGACGCAACAGGATTTTCCTAGACTTCCACATTTTCGATATCCCTAGAGGTGACAACTTCTTCCTGATCGGACAGCCAATAGAGCACCTTGCCAACCCGAACCATGATCGAGCCACGATCCAGCCCGGTCAGCCTTGTGCGGTCAGTGAACACTATTGCAGAGGCCCGATCCGAGACAGACCCAGTGGAGAAAGCAGTTAGCTCCGCTCAAGAAGAGCAAGCTCAGTCCTCACAGGCTGAAGAGGCTAACCATTTCATCCAAGAGGCAGAAACGGACGGTTTTATAAAACTCGACGAGGAAGAAAAGCCACAACACCCCCCTCCTGAGTTGAAGCCGCTGCCTCCTGGACTTAGATATGCTTTCCTCCACAATGATCAACGCTCGCCAGTCGTCATCAGTGACAAACTGACAGAGAATGAGACTTGGCAGCTTATCACAGTCCTAGAGAAGCACCGGTCTGTCTTCGGGTATTCTCTACAGGACTTGAAGGGGATCAACCCCAGCCTATGCACCCATCGCATACCTATGGAGCCGGACCATACGCCGTCTAGAGAACATCAACGACGACTGAATGATGCGATGAGGGAGGTAGTCAAGAAAGAAGTGTTCAAGCTTCTGCACGCGGGTATAATCTACCCCGTGCAAGACAGTGAATGGGTCAGCCCAGTTCAAGTTGTGCCGAAGAAGGGTGGAATGACAGTTATCCAGAACAAGAAGAACGAACTTATCCCTCAGAGGACCGTTACTGGATGGAGGATGTGCATCGATTACAGGAAGCTTAACAAAGCTACCCGTAAAGATCACTTTCCTCTCCCCTTCATCGACGAGATGCTTGAGCGGTTGGCAGACCACTCATTTTTCTGCTTCCTTGATGGATACTCTGGTTATCATCAAATTCCTATTCATCCCGATGACCAGAGCAAGACTACCTTCACCTGCCCCTACGGAACATTCGCCTACCGGCGGATGTCTTTCGGCCTATGCAATGCACCTGCTTCATTTCAGCGGTGTATGATGGCGATATTCTCTGACCTGATCGAACAGATCATGGACGTATTCATGGATGACTTTACCGTCTATGGTAAAACCGTCGACAACTGTCTTGAGCACTTGGAAAGAGTCCTCAAGAGGTGCGAAGAGCATCACCTTATCCTAAATTGGGAAAAGTGCCACTTCATGGTAAGAGAAGGAATTGTGCTGGGACACAAGGTGTCAGAAAGAGGAATAGAGGTTGATAAGGCAAAAATAGAAGTTATTGAGCAACTACCACCCCCGATGAATGTCAAGGGTGTGCGAAGTTTCCTGGGTAGCCAGACCTCTTACAAGCCTCCTGGCTAAAGAAGCACCCTTCAACTTCGACGAAGATTGCCTTCTCGCCTTCTACACCCTCAAGAAGGCACTTATCTCAGCTCCCATCATACAATCGCCCGATTGGAATCTTCCATTCGAGATCATGTGCGACGCTAGAGACTATGCTGTCGGGGCAGTGCTCGGTCAATGCAAGGATAAACAGCATTACGCTATATCTTATGCAAGCAAGACATTGACCGGAGCTCAGTTGAATTACGCGACAACGGAGAAGGAACTCCTGGCAGTGGTGTTTGCCATGGACAAGTTCAGATCTTACTTGGTTGGTGCCAAGGTGATAGTGTACACGGACCATGCTGCACTAAAGTACCTCTTGACCAAGAAAGATGCTAAGCCACGACTCATCCGTTGGATTCTGCTCCTTCAAGAGTTTGATTTAGAAATACGAGACAAGAAGGGGACAGAAAATTGTGTGGCAGATCATCTCTCAAGAATGCAGGTTCAAGGGTCGGATCTTCCGATCAATGACTATCTCAGAGATGATACTCTCCTCAAGGTCACCACATCCAGTCCATGGTACGCAAACTTGGTAAACTTCATGGTGACTGGATATGTGCCTCCAGGAGAAGACAAAAAGAAGTTAATCTACCTCAGCAGATTTCACCTTTCGGATGACCCCTATCTGTTCAAGGTTTGTGCTGACGGGTTACTCCGACGATGCATCCCTCATGAGGAAACACATAAGATCCTTGATCGTTGCCATTCATCACCGTACGGAGGACATTACGGAATTTTCCGAACCCATGCAAAGGTCTGGCAGAGTGGATTCTTCTGGCCAACCATGTATGGAGACGCTAAGGAATTCGTACGGAGATGTGCCAGGTGTCAGAGACACGGGAATATCAACGCCCGTGATGCTATGCCACTGCAAAATAACCTCCAGTTGGAGATTTTTGACGTGTGGGGAATAGACTTTATGGGTCCTTTCCATGCATCCGAGCAGTGTGAATATATCCTGGTGGCAGTCGACTATGTTTCCAAATGGGTGGAGGCACTTCCGTGCACGGCAGCCGACTCGAAAAATTCAAGGAAGATGTTCGAAGAGATCATCTTTCCCCGTTTTGGAGTACCCCGAGTCGTGATTAGTGATGGAGGATCACACTTCATCGACAAGACGTTCCAGAAGTACCTAAGCGACTTAGGAGTGGACCACCGAGTGGCTACACCTTATCACCCCCAGACCAGCGGGCAAGCAGAAACATCAAACAAACAAATCAATAACATTCTGCAAAAGACGGTCAATGCAATGGGGACAGGGTGGAAGCGAAAATTACCGGAAGCACTTTGGGCATATAGAACAACGTTCAAAACACCAACAGGGATGACTCCCTACCAGCTGGTATATGGCAAGACATGCCACTTACCGGTTGAGCCAGAATTCAAGTCCCATTGGGCGATCAAGAGGTGGAACATGGATCTCCAGACGGCCGGACTCAAAAGAAGAATGCAATTGGCCGAACTGGATGAATGGAGGGGAAAGGCCTACCACAACGCCAAGTTATATAAAGAAAGAACAAAGAGATGGCATGACAAGCGCAACAAGATCAAGCATTGCAAAGCGGGAGATCAGGTATTACTCTTTAACTCCCGTATTCGCTTGTTTGGTCATGGTAAGCTTAGAAGTAAGTGGGAACGTCCTTTTAGAGTCTTAGATGCTGCCGATCATGGCGCGATAACCCTCCAGGATAATGACGGAAATACTTTCAAGGCCAATGGCCAAAGATTGAAAATATTTCTCGAATCCGAAATGCTGGAGCTCAGAGAGATGGACGTCTACGAGCTAACCGAGATACCTAGTCCAGCTCAGGGCGGGACCTAAAAATGACCCTTATCTAGGATAGATTTCCCTTTTCTATTTTTCTTTTCCTTTTCTTAAACTTTTTCTAGCCAAACCATAAAGACTTTCTAGTAGAAGAGCAAAGGAAGCATGCACGAAAAATTTCATGGGCTCTCGGGACAAGTCCAGGCTGGCCGGCCTCACCCAGGCCGACCGGCCCAGCCAGGCCGGCCGGCCCCACCCAGGCCGACCGGCCCAGCACCGGCTCGACTCGAGACGCTCCTCGTTTGAATGAGTCTCGCTGCTATCCTTTCCGAGAATCCGTGGGGTTTCGAAGGGAGGAGCGTCGTTTTAAAACGAAAGGCCCCCGCTCTTCTTCTCCCTCAGAACACTCGAGCCTCCTTCTCCAGAAACGTCTCTTCCTTTGAGAGATCTCAGCCATGGCCTCGCAATCCAGCCACCAAGACTCCAACTCGGCCTCTCACGGCAGCTGTTCCCCATCCGAGTCCTTGAAAGGGACACCGGGATCCTCCAACTCCAGCAGCGTCCGAATCATTGAGAGGGCGGCGTTCGTCGATGTCGTCGCCGCGCAGCCGGAGGCCCGGCGGCCACTCTCCCAGGCCGATCGGCCTGGGGCAGGCCGGCCGGCCTCCCCTCGCCGCCTCTCTGGCTCGCCTTTGGGCAGAGCCTCCCTCCGTGATCCTCAGGAGGAGGGTCAGGGGAGTTCGCAGCCCAAGACGCCCCGAAGGCCAACCACGGGACTTTTGTCCCCGAAGAAGGCCATCGGGAAGCGCCCCGTCTCCTCGCCGCTCAAGAAGGAGATCGGCCGCTCTTCATCTCCACCTCACCGGGGTACTCACCGCAGTACACCCCGGGAAGTCCTAGCCCTCCACGCCGGGAAGGGCCAGGCATCGGGAAGGGGCTTTTCTTAGCCCCTAAGAAGCCCGACGAGGGGAGGAAGCGTTTCATGACGCCCCCTCCGATCCAAGGACCTCCCGGACTGATGGAGTGGTCCGACGAGGAGGAGGAGGAGGACGTAGAGGAGCTGAGGAGGAAGCTCGCCGCGCTGCAGCTAAGGGTCAACAACATGGATGAGCGCGTGGCGGAGGCAGTGATCGGGCAAATGGAGGCCGATGATAAGATCGAGATCCTTCGCAAGGCGATGGCCTCTAAGGTCAAGCGCCTTGCGAAGGCAACCGGCAATGAACACCTCTACCGCCCGAAGGAGGAGTAGTTAGGATTAGAATTAGTTTAGACTTTTGGGTGCTAGTTTAGATTTCCCTTTTGATTTCTTTCATTCAATTTTCCCTTGTATGCAGCACCCCCACATTTGTTTTCCCTAAGTTTGAATAAAATAAATTAATTCATTTGAAAGAAGAGGCTCATTTATAAAAAGAAAAGAATAAAATGAATGGTTGGTGCACACTTGTGTGCCAACCAAACCCTCGGACTGATTTTTCAGTGAAGCATGCAGAAAAACTGATGTACAGGAGCTGTACTGGCCGCTGGCCAAGGCACGACCAAACCTGGCACAATGACAGGCCGGCCGGCCTAGGCCAGGCCGGTCGACCCCGTGCTGAAGCCATTCGAGGAGATCCCGTGCCCACTGCGTAATCTCACGAATCACATGAACGAGGAACCTGAATCGGAACGTTTGGCTGCAAGGCCAGGCCGGCCGGCCTCTACTGGGCCGATCAGCCTGGGCCCGTGGCCAATGTCGTCAACTCGACTCCAGGACACGGTTTGTAACCCCTACATTTGATCCCTTCGTGATTTTGATCCAAATAAAATTCCTGGCTAAATAATGTTTAAACTTGATCAAAATTCATGAAAGTGAACCCCTATGCATGACACCTTAGATACACTTGTGATATTTCATGAGAATGTATTTCATTGCCTTGGAACTTTCATTAGGATTGCTTGATTCTCGTTAATTGATTCTTATGATATAATGATTTGAGAAGTTGAGCCATCCGATTCAAGGTTTTGGAGATTGTTTTTGAAAATAAAACTTAAGGCAACCCTTGTTATCATCAACTTGAAATGTCCTATCCAAAGCCATATACCAAGTTCAAGTTGAAACTTCTACATAGCTACCTTCTAAATTTTGAGCTTGCTCGAATTACTTGCCTTCACGTTCGTGCTATCTTGTTCATCATGGCCATCCACGTACACGAGCATCAATAAAGTCCAAATTGTCGAAAGCTCCTCATCCCCCTAAAAAAAAAGAGATGATGAAGAAAGGAATGATACACTCCTTATCTTCAGAAAAAAAAAGAAAGAGAAAGGGGAAAGATGAAAGATGCTTGAACAAGGACTCAACCATCAAAGTACACATGCACTTGGGCAAGATGTATGAGTAGCAGGAATGATTAGACAAGTTCTTCGATCTCGCAAAATAAATAAAGAAGAGTGAGCAACATCTCCAAAAACTCCAGATAGAGAGGCTTGATTCTAAGCCCAGGTGAGGATCTAAACACTATGAGTGATTGAGAGATGTTGAGAAATAACAAGGGAATGCCTCGTTTTCTTTATAAAATTATCAAAAACTCCTAATGCCAAGAGGAAGAAGTGCTCGACCAATCAATGAGTTGTTCTAAGACTCAATTGATGAAGATGAGGGTGTTAGCCACCAGAATCCAAGGTATGAAAGAAAACTCAAAAATATGACTTGTGTATACCTTGAGCTCATGATCCTGATCTTGCGAAAGTCCCGGTGATTTAATTCATTCTTTGCTAAGGGACTAGCAAAGTTCAGGTAGGGGGGCGTGTTGGTGGTCGTTACGATACGGTTTCACCACCAACATTCCGTCACATTTCAGGCTCATCTTTCTCATAACAAAGTAAAATTGATTATTTCTAATGAGTTCCACAAGTTTTGTATAATTTGTGAGTGCAGGAGCAAGCAAGCAAAAGCTGAGCCATGTTTGACACAAAGCCAGGCCGGCCGGCCTTGCAGGCCGGCCGGCCCCCTTCTGTGGCCAATTGCCACGTCCTTGGTCCAAAAGATCACAAACACAACTCAGATGATCATGAGACGTGAGATCAACGGCGGTTTGATCCAAAGGACCCGAAAGGCCTAAGCTACATTTGCATGGATTGAAGGGCCCACCAACATGGGATTCTCGGACAGCTTCAATCCAACGCAATCGTTACCGACCTCAGGGTGCAATCCAGAGCGTCCCTGAAGAAGGCGGTGCCACGGGGCAGCAAGGCCAGGCCGATCGGCCTGGCCTAGGCCGGCCGGCCTCCCCCAGAGGCCGCCACCTGTCCCCCTTCGCGTGGCAGTTAAGCAGAGTGTTAGCTTACACTTGACGCCTGCAACCGCCCCTGGAAGCTATAAAAGGGACCCTCCTTCACCTTGAGAAGGCATCCATCAAATCATCCAAAGGAGAGAAGAGTACCTTAGTGAGTTTGTGCTCTCATCTTTAGAGTAGAGTAGGGAGAGAGTGGGTGAGTTGCTCGGGTGTGTGGGGGATATAGTACCCGGGTGCCTCACGAGCAAGCTTAGCAGCCCACCAAAAGGGGGCGGCCCACCTCATCGTTCTGGACCTGAAGACGTGCGGGACAAGTCGGCGCACGGAGGAAGGATCTGGAAGGAGAAGTCCTAGTTGGAATAGGAATTATTGTAAAGCAGGAAAGGATTCTTAGAGATAGGATCGGATACAAACCGACTTGTAACCCTGCCCCCCGATATATAAGGCGGGCAGGGACCCCCTCCAAAACAAGGAGACAGCAAAACAACACCCCAAAACAGGACGTAGGGTATTACGTCGAGTCGACGGCCCGAACCTGTATAAATCCTTGTGTCTGTCCATCCTAACCATCCTGCTTCCGATCTTTGCGATCTTCCCTGCATTACAAATCACTTCCGTGGGCTACCCCGTGGAAGACTGCCTGAGATAATATCACCGACAGTGGCGCGCCAGGTAGGGGGTGTCGCCGAGATCAATCTGGTAAGCTCGATGGATCGCGTCAAGATCTTGGACGGCTGCAACCTCCCGGACGTCGACGAAGTCGAGATCCAGTTCGGGGACGTCATCACCGTCGCCTTGGATACCCGAGCGGCAGGAGCTACGGTCGCCACGGAGGTCTACTCTCTGGCGCCGACTTCGGCCATCACGGCCCAATCCGGTCCGATCGCATCTGATCGTGCCGGATCTACCCCGCTGAGTCCATCGCAGAACGCGAGGCCAGACCAGTCGGGAACAGATCTACAATCACTCGGTTCCGATCCGACTCCTGAGAGTCGCGTCGCCGAATCATCGCAGAGCGTAAACGCTCAACCAACACGCGTCCAGAGCCCTGAGGTCATTACTGTTCAGACCCCTGGCTTTTGCGCGCTTGCTCGGAAGCAGAAGATGAAGGACATCGTCCAGTCGGATGATTACTTCTATGGGAGCGACTCCTACAGGTTAGATCTACTGGGACCCTCAATCCTGGATGATCTGCCGGAAGGATACACAGTGTCTGATGCCTCAACAGAGCCGGAACTACTAGGATCACTCGGAGAATTGACTCCGAGTAGTTTGGAGCGTCATACGCCCACATCCGACTTCTTCGAGTCCGAGGAAGACTACCTCGCACAAGAGGGAGTCGGATCATATTGCTACATGGTGGCGCCAGCAACGCCAACCGATCCTGTCTCAGAAGATGAGGTCACTCCTGCTGAGGAGACGACTGAAGCCAGGAACCAGCGTCGAGGACGCAACGCCAGTCGGGCGACTCGCAGAGCCGCACGACCGCACGGAGCCACCGCGTCAGGATTTGGCACTGCTCGACTCCAAGAGCCTCACTCTGAAGATCATCGTCGCCAACGGGATCAACACGACCGGAGGAGCACCCGGAACTTGATGCGCAACGGCATGTTTGAGTTCAACGGATACGACGTCTACGAGACACCGGTCCAGAACCTCGTTACTATCAACGAGGAAATCAATCGGCTGCCACCTAACACTCCGGGCCTGGAAAAGGTAAGGGCTCTCGTGCAGGCCGCCTCCGTCCAGGTTCACCAGATGCAAGGCAGAACGACCACGGGCGCTCCTGAGCCCGGTCCATCTCGACACCGGGCCGGCGGCGGATCGGGTCTGATGAAGACCTCCGCACCACGATCAACAGAGATCGAGATGCGAGGGACGTCATCACCAACAGCACCAAGAGCGCCACCGTGAGGAAATCCGACGGCGCGAAGAGTATGATCGGGATCATGGAAATCCCCGTCGTAACCCCAACAGGAGCGGCTACTCGACGGAGTCAGACTACTCTGACCTCTCAGGTAGCCCAAGGCGCGGCAACAATGGCGGTCGCACTCCGCCACGACGACGAGTGCTTCCACCACCCAGGCGACCGACTCCGCCAAGAGATCGAACTCCACCGCGCAGCAGAACCTACCGACAGGACCGAACTCCACCCAGGACTCGGAACTATCGGAGGACCCGTCCCCGCCCAGGGACCGGGATCGCAGGAGGGACAGCACACCCCCAAGAGCAGCTGACGGATCGGGTCCGAGTGATTCCCGCCCTAGAGGTCGGATCGGCGGATTCCAGTCGTTCACCGAGCGCTTGAGAAGCGTGACGTGGCCCAGAGG